>QUWT01000134.1:0-22515 GCA_004329165.1 Spatholobus suberectus | reverse complement strand
TAATCAATCATTCAGTCAATTCGATTCACTCAAACATATTTTCGTTGATCATTAACCATTCATGCTATTAATTGCCAATTAACAAAAGGATCTCATTTCTTGGTTCAAGAACTTACATCTCATTAACAAACCAATGCTTATTATAATTAAAAGACACCAATTAATCTACATTGTTCTATTCCAAATTATCTTTTGATTGCCAATTTGATGATTCTAATTATCTACCCATACTAAAACACAAAGCTAAGCTTTAGGAATATCAATTACATCATAGGCAATTTTTTTGTTTTCTATATATTGTGATACCCTGTTTTTGTTGATTGTTTTGGCATAACAAATGAATTTTTCTTCCAACCATATTTTGCAGTCTTAACCTTGAATATGTTTAGTTTCTAAATATAATTTTTCTAATTTTTATAAATCACTTAAGGGTCCAATTGATCACTTTTTCGTGGCTAGTTGCTGTTAGAATTTGACAGAACAACAGTCAATCAAAATTCTCCAAATATTCATCACATGGAATTAGAGTACGAAATTTTACAGGGATATTCTAGACATACAGAGGCATCTCTCTACCAAAAATCATGCAAAAATTATAGCCACACAGGAATTTATACACAAAAAAAAGAGATTGTTCTACTGCAGTTAAATTCAGCGACTTGTAATCAAGCAGTTGACATATGTTTCAAGCAATTCCATCATCAAGAACATCATAGAAGACCCAACTAAGCTCTATGTGGCCAATCATGCAAGCACATCACAATTAGAATCTTCAAGGGTCATACAAATGAAATTGATAACACATTATTCATCAAAATCACAATCTAGGCCATTATCATTCTTGAAATCAAATTAATCTAGTTTCTACCCCCTTATCCATAGTGGTCCGCAGCTGTCCACAAGAGGGAAGGAGAAGGCTTTGCTCATTCATGCCCTAATCAAGCTTCTAATTACACAATCAAGACAAAATAAGCTTTAATTACTATTTTATAACAAAAGCCCCTTAGGAATTTGAAAAAAAAAATCAAGAGGAGACAAAGGGGGATTGATGGATAATGATGGGTGATGAGAGGTGATGAATTTATGGAGAAGAAAGAGAAAGAAAAAGAACTCCTACTCACTTTAGCTTGGCCACAAATGGATTGGGAGACTTGGATCTTGAGAAAACTCTTGAAAAATGGAGGAATTTAGAGAAGTAGAGAGGGTGTGGAGAAGAAGAAGAAAAGGAACGAGAATTGTAGAGGGAAGGGGAGTGTTCAACAAGTTATAGACTAAGGAAGGAGAAAAATATGAGTCTTGGACCACTACGGTCAACATGTGTCACTAAAATGTCCGGTGTTCGTTTTAATTTCGATTCAACAGGCTTATAGAAAATTATGATTAATGAAATTAGACTTAATCCAGTCCTTCTCTTGTCACACATATTAGGTTTTTCTACAAACAAAGATAAAAACAAATAGTTTGTTTTGTAAGTAATTTTATGAGCTATTTATGAACTTATTTTTAGAAAACTAGTATAGAGATCTTAGTTCGAGTTCTCCTTATTCAGGTAAGGTCTAGACACACTAAAGAACCTTTTGAAATTTTTTTGTAATTTTTAAAGCTCATTTAGTATTTCTAATTGTGCTTTATAAGTGTGTGAACACTTTTTACTCATATATGCTAAATTAAAAAAATTCTCAAAAAATTTCTAAAAATTCATGATAAAATCTAATCATTTTTCTAAGCTTAAAAATTGTTTTTCTTGAATTTTTTGACTATTCTAAAATTTATCTCTTAATTATCTTTCTTTATTCTAATTTATTAATTGCAATAAATCTAATTTTATTTATAAAATTACCAAAAATTATTTTATTTCTTAGATACCTTTCTAATATTATTCTAAGGCTAGAATATATTTTTCTCAACTTCAGAAATGTCTCTGCTAATTATTTATACATTTTTATATAATTCCAATTATTACCTTTATTATTATTGTTATTATTAAGTCTAGATTATTTATTCATTGAAGTTAAATCAAAGCTTTCAAAATTTATAAATCTCTATCTAGACTTTTGATTAATATCACAAGACAATTAAACAAATAAAAATTATTAGATAATTATTTAAATAATATTTTGAGGATGTTACATATGTATGTATATGTATATATGTATATTATATATATGGGGTAGGATCCGTTGACACTAGGTGTAAGAATTAGTCAAATTACACCTTCAATAACTTTTTGTATAATGCAAATTTAACCAATCCAACCGTTGAATTTGATGTTTTATTAATTAGATTAGTATAAGTATACAAAATTTCATACAATTCTAAAATTATTTAATAGTTTATTAAATCACTTTATTTTATCGTACAATATGATATTAAAATATATGTAAATATTCAATATTAGTTAATATATTTAGAAAAGTCCAAATGATGTGAAATTTGATATATATAATCATAAAGATAATATCATCAAATTCAATGGTTGGATTGGTTAAATTTGTATTATACAAAAAGTTATTGAAAGTGTAATTTAACTAACTCTTACACCTAGTGTCAACGGATCCTGTCCCTATAATATAGATATATATATATATATATGTATAGAGATACATATATATATATATATGTATAGATATGTATACACACATATATATAATACATACACATATACATATTTGAATGTCAGTATATGTAGGTCTTGGATAATAGTTTCTTAATTTAGGATAATTTCTATCTTGAGATTTATTTTATTAACTCCTAAACCTGTTTTTTTTAAAGTGTTTATTGAGGGCTTTTCTAAACTTAACTTTTTTAAATTTCTTTTTATATTTTCAATGTCTAATTCTATGTCACTCTTGAACCTTATTGCTTCTAACTCCTTTAGAGGTACATTATTTAACTTATATATCGGTTTTACAGGAGGTCTTAAGGCCATATTTAACTTTGATGAACTTGGTACGTCTATATTGGTTTTATTTTCTATTCTAATTAATTGTCTTAACATTGTTTCTAGCATTATGTTAGATAATTCAACTGTTGATGCAATTTTTTTAATATCTTTTTGTCTACTAATTTATCTTCAGCATTTACATCTTTAAAAAGGGGCTACCTCTATTTCTAAGCTTTTTACTTGAAACTTTATTCCTTCTAAGGGAGGATATTCTGATTCTATCATTTTATTGCTTAAAGTTTTCCAAGGTGTTGTTTTTTTGCTAAAGGGCTTAGCTCTTTTTCCCTTTTAAATGGATAATCCAAATTATTTCCTTCACAATAGTTAGAAAACCAATTAAAGAAATATATATTCACTTCATTTTCTTTTAGATGTTCATAATATATTTCTTTAAAGTGTTCTGTTGTCTGTTTATTGAATGGGAGAAAAACCAATCCCTTGTAATTTCATTATATTGAGCTTCAAAATCTTGTCTAATCCAATCTTTATCAATTTCAAAGGGATGTTCTCTAGTACGGGTATTAAGTATTTGTGATGTAGTGGGTGAATAGGGAGGAGATTCCGATTTACTTGTTTCTTCATAAACGGGTCTAGAAATTCTAGGTAAAAGGTTATCTAATCCTTTAATGTCAAAACTAATCGTTGACCCATCTACTGAATGCCTAGAGGGTCTTTCTAAATGTTGAGGTTCTGTTAATTTTACAAAGTTGATCTATTCATTCTTAATCTAATATCATTGCCTTTTTGTATTATCTCTCTAACTTGAGTGTTATAAATTTTTTCTTCTTCTAGTATATCTTTGAATAGCCAATCTTCTAGAATTTTATTTACTACTTCTTGATGACTAAGTTTTTTAGGCACTTGAACTGAAGGTTTTCTTAAATTTGCTTCTGCAAGTATAGTTTCAGTTTTTGGTGATGCTCTTAAGGCTTTAAAATTATAATTAATTTTGGTTACTTTATAATAAATTATGTATATTATTTGAAAGGGGCCAGCTTTTTCATCTGAAGTTTCATCCGAAGATTTTATATGTAGTTTTATTGAATTAGCAGTATACTCATTCTTTACATCCATAGAGAAATTTGGATAGCAATTGAAAAAAGCCGGTCCATCGTGGAGATTGCTCTCCATAACAGCTATGATTGAATCATTGAACATTTTTAACCTTACATCTCTTAGTAACATAATTATGGGTGTATTGATTCCTAATCTTAATTTGGTTTTGCAGCTACTTGTATTAAGCCTAGATGTATAAAATTATATCCTTTTGCAATATGTTTGTCTGACATTTCTTGTTCTAAAATATTAATAATTTTATTATTCTTAGTTCCAGGATAGCTATATTCAAGCATGTGAATCTCTTCATCAGAGGAAGAAGACCATAAAAATTGTTGTTTATAAACTTCACATTTTTTTATTATAGGTATTGACCAATTATGCAAGACATTTTCAATCTTTACTATTTGTAGTTCAGTTGGGGTAGTTCGTTTTTCTTGATTATGAGAAGTGAAGGAGTATCTTGAAAAGATTGTCTCACAACTATCTTATTATTTTTTCTTAAATTTAATTCACTTAAAGTTCTCAACAACTAACCATTTTAGTTTACTTTCTTAGTGTTGCATGTGACAGGACCACCTCTATTCTCAACAGACTTATACTACAAGAAACAAGGTTATTGCAGCGACATTTGTTGTTAGCAAATCTCAAAAGTCGCTGCGAAAACAGCTTTTGCTAGCCAAAAAAATTGCCGCTATAGGTCGTTGCAACATGATTGTTGCAAAAAGTTTTGCAACGACATTTGATGTTGCTGTCATTACTTACGTTTTAATAGCGATAACTATCACTGTCATTTGGCAAATATATCGCTGCCACAAACTGATTTATGATAACCATCAAAGTCGTTGCCATATTTTATGTCTTAACAACTATTATCGTTGCAAAAGACCTTCTTTCTCATCAATCAATGTTGCTACGATAAGATATCTTTTCTTAACAATTAATGTTGTTGCAAGAAGATACGTTTTCTCAATAATTAAAGTCGTTACGATATAGTATTTTTTTCAGCGACATAATTGTTGTTATATCTTGATTTTTCTTAATATCAAAAAGTCCCTACCATATATTATCATTTCTTAACAACTCACATCATTGCAAAAATTTTATAAATATTAAATTTTATTTTATATATTGTTTTTTAAAAAATTAATATTAAGAGATAATTCAATTATCATAACTATTTAAAATTAAATCAAATTAAAATCAATGGTTAAAAGACAATATATATATATATATATATATATATAGGGTATATCTAGTGAGAAGATTATATTTATATGAGAGTGAGAAAGTAAATATAAACCGTATAATCATATATAGATGATCATGATTTAATGTTATGTGACCACTTAAAAATCATGTGACTTTTCAAAAATTCACATGACTTTAAATGTTTTAATTTTGATCATTCATGACAAGATCTAATGGTCAATATTTATTCCTCTCACTCTCATATAAAAAAAAACCCTCTCACTAGATATGCTCCCTATATATATATATATATATATAGTCAACAAATATAAATGGAATGGAACCAAAACAAAAACTGGCTTTAAATTTAAATGTATGAGTTCAAAAGAAATAAGAGTACTATCAATGAAACAAACTAAGTTGTGCCACTATTTTTGAATACAAGATAGAAATAACTCCATATAAGCAAGCAATGTTATTCCAAGCTTCCCCATTTTCAGGATCAAGTTGAATAGCTTGAGTACACGCATCAGAGCCTTCTTTATATCCCGTGCCTGTATAATTTTTCTACTTAGTTTGTAATACTAAAGAGAGCAAAAATAAGAATATAAAATTGAGCAAATAATTCAAATATAGTATGCGACACCAAATAATTGAGCATTAATGTATAATCTACAAATTCCAAATCAAAACTTTACTGGACTGTAATAAGGCTTGATATATAAGAATCAATGAGTATCTTTAACTTGTTTATATATTAAAAAAAAATTGGATAAGCAAAGATATTATTATTAAGGCATACCAAGTAAGCACAAGCTGTGTAGAACCTAGCAGCAAAAGGCGTAAACCAAAATATAAAATAAAATCACCCCACCCAAATGCAAGCCATTGCATCCCACCCCGCACATGGACATAAATAAAAGTGATTGCTGCTAACTATCCCCTTGCTGGAAATTAAAATCACCCAAGACCCGCAAGACTATCTAAGTGCAACACACCCAATAAAAAGAAATAACATAACTTTGACCCCATCTGTACCCCTCCCCACTAATATTGGATTATAGAAACAGGCAATGTGAATATAGAATTTTGTCTTGAAATCTTGTAACGCTACTCACAGATTGTACCCCTCCCCAATGATATTAGCATTACCAATTAGCATATCCCTTTAAAAAAATTCCCCTCCCCCCCTTATTATAAGCAACAAAAGTTCATGTCAAGAACATCTCATTTTACTTAAATATTCATCATACTGTAATTTAAATTATAAAAGAGAACATTATCCCACATGCTAAATTATTAATGCTCCTAGTAGCACACTAAATCTAGGGATGGACGCATGCACAAAGGTGAGGGAAACATCTCCGCTGGACCAATCTTGGTTTACCCCTTGAATAGAAACAAGTAAGCCTTGAATGCATGGATCACCATTATGTATGGTTAAAAAAATCACAAACATCAAAAGTTTATGTTAAGATTACATATTATCAACAAACAGTTTAAAATAAATAATTAAAGAGAAAATATATAATATAAAAATGATATTATTCTTATACATACACTTAGTTATACATACTACATTAACTTATATTTGTATAATTATTTTACATGCCTATTATTTAATTAGACCGCATAAGTTTATAAACATATTTGGGATATCAAAAAGGAATCTGATTTTCAAACCTAGTTACTTTTTACAACCCAGAAAAATCTCTCAAACTCCTATAGACCCTCTCCCACACAAGTCTCTATCTCTTCAAAGAGAAAAATAAAGGTGCTAACAATTAAGTAAAGCCCAAACACATGCCACTAGGAATATTACACTCCACGCAATACTAATCCTATAACCCTTAGGAAGCTATGCCAATCCCAAAAAATAATCTTAGCTTCTCGCATGTGAGTCCAATTAGATTGGTAATTCACCATGCCTATTCCACTTGCTTAATTATGCCCCGTAATAGCAAAGCACCTTGATCCAAAAGAAGCCTAAGTGCGTCAGCTCTAAATTGATTGAATTTGTGGCATGTTGCAGAACATAACCATAGGAGTAAAACATAAACCACACATTCTATTTCCTGCATTGAAAGCTCACTGCAAGCTACAACAGGATTAAGCTATTGCATGTGGATGATATGAGTGGCCAGCATGTTTACTACTTCCTTCACCTGAATAAGTAACACCTCAAAGCTATACAGCTATAACACACTTTCATAGTACCAACGCCAATATAAAAACCAAACACCGAATCAACTCATTCCCCCAAATTTGAGTGTCTTTGGCTTAGTACACCACAACCACCTACCACCCCCTTACCTACATGTAGCTCCAGCCTCTTCCACCTTAAGACAATTCCCATAATAGCCTCTACAGTAAATGTTGCGCCATACCGCCCACCCCTGTCACCTGCAGTAAACTTTTGTCTGCAGAACCTAACACCCACCCTCACCAAACATGTTGATGGTGCCACACGTGGGAATGTTACACAAGTGTCAAAAACTTAAGTGGCGTTTCTTGCCAGGTAGTAAGGGAGCAACACTAATCAAAGAGAAGGCCTCCTACACACTACCCTTTCCCCCTTTAAATGAATAATGTAAAAATATATCAAAGGCTTCATTATCAAAAACAGAGAAAGTTGTGACATGCGATAGGCTACCTTTTATTAAACCAAAGCTTCATTGTCCTAATAGCATAACTAAACATCTTAATACCAACTAATAAAAGATTCAAGGGAAATATATGCTAGAACTTAGAAAAATCATTATTCACAACTTACTTGTAATGTGCAATCACATTAGTAGTAGCTTCAACTCTATCATTGGGTTTAGGCATAGATTGTCCAGCCTATATAAATGTTCAAAACAACCATAATGAATTAAAAATTCAATATAGTAAACAAACATAGAATGCAAAATTACTAATTACTAATTTATTAAATTTTATACCATTTTATTACTATTCATACTTACCGAAAAGGTATGCATTCTTAAAAATATATTTGCTATCCTTTCCTCAACTTGTTTTTCCAATTTTTCTTCAAGGGTTCTTTGACTTTCTTCAAAGCGTGCCGCCATTTCCTCTATCTTGTTACGCTCTTGTTGAAGTTGGACCTCAACCTCTTTCAATTTTATTTCTATAGTTTGGCGCTTTTCACGCTTGTTAGTCAATTCTTCATGTAAACCTATAATAGACTTTCCCTTGGTTGGTAGAATGCCAGCACCAAGACCATGACAATACCCTGATTGTTCTCCTACAATTGATTGGAAAGCTGCATTAACAATTTGGTCTCTATCGGTCTCCTCATTTATGCCTTCTAACTTCTCCAAAGCAACTTCTTGAACCCTCATCTATTAGAGGAAAAGGTAAAATCATAATTATAATTTATGATTAAGAATAAATTAATTACAATTATAATCTATAAATCAAATAAATAAGTCATACATGAACTTCCTTAGATGCTTCATCTACCCATTCTCCATTTTGTTTGTATGAGTAATTTTTCATAAATCTTGAAAATTAGGCTCCTTTTGAGTTTGAGGATCCCTCTAAAAACATAATTCAATAGTCATAATTGATTATCACAACAAATTAAACTATGCAATGAACAAATTACAATTAAAAAATAATAAAATTACCCATTCAAAGCTAACGGCTTGAAATGATTTTCTTCCACATCTATGATTAATAGCTTGTTTTGATTTGTTTAGTTTATTTCTCCAACTAATTTCCTAAAAATGATACAATAAAAATAAATTATAGCTTTAACATGTATAACTAATAAACAATTTAAGTATATTTAGAAATATTTAATATTGACATACCTTGAACTTTGAACTTGAAAAATAATTTACCAAATACTCCCATTCTTCATCACTTAGCTCCTTAGGCTTATGCTCCTAAGCCATCTCAGGTGTTTCATACTGTTTGAAATGTTGGTGAAGTCTACATCTATAATTTCGATACAATTTTTTGCTGTGTGAAGAATAACCTCCTTGGTGTGCTGTGCATCTGTATCAAATGTGAAAAGTATCCTACACATGACAATTAAATTGAAAATTAATATAAAAGTATGTTATTAATACGAAAAAAAATTAAAAACTATGTCTACAAAAATAAAATTTACCAGAACTTTTTCAACTATTCTTTCTTTTACAACATTAGAAACATATTTCCACTTCTCTATATAAATGGAGCATGTTTTCGAACAATAACAGAGATTTCAATGGCAAAATCTGCAGCTCCTGGTCCAATAGCTGCCATCTTTTTAATTGGAATGTTGACAGACAATTTGCCCGTAGCACTCTTCTCTTTCTTTTGGCAATACTTAAACCACTGGTTTTTCCTCTTCCAAGTCTTCTTGTATTTGTACATCCTTTTAAGTTTTTCAACAAAAAAAAAAAAAAAAATTGACAAGCAAATATGGAAATTTACAGTATATATAACAGAAAATTCATAATGAATAAGAAAAGAGTAAACTAAGTTAAAAATTGAAAGAAAAGAAAAATATAAGTACCTTCTTGTTGTTGACTCATGGTATCATTTGAAGAATTTCGATGTCTTAAATCTGTAACACAGCTTGAGGTCGCCATTACTAAATACAAACAGGAAAAAAAATCTTAAGTTTCACCTTTCTTTTTCTTGATACACCATAAATTTTAATGTCCTACTTCAATCATGTTCCTACCATTTCTAGCAATAGGAAGAGTATATAAACCAGAGAAAATCAAAAGGCTCATAATAATACATTATTCTATTTAGAAAGTGTGAAATATACTCAAATTTTGTTGAGAGAGAAATAAATTTCATGGAAAAGAAATTGACATAATGTATGAGATAGTGAATTTACTAAGTGTCTCACTTCAAAGAATGAATACTCAAAAAATATATAACATGAGTTAATTAGAATTATTTTAATAATATACATTAATCTTTCTTAATTAATAAAAATATAAGTTCTTGTCTGACGCAATATACCACAAAAAGAATTCAAAATGCCCATGATGGCCAAACTTGACTAACATCTAGAAAACCATTAGCAAGCCTAATCCAGCATGTATCACAACTCATTAGTCTATCTTACAAATTACTTGTGTTATGCATCAATCATCAAACAATTGAGAAAAAAAAATTTGACCAACAATTCAATAACTTATGTCATTTTTTTTATATATGGAGGAGGGGCTAAGCCCCAAAACACTAATAACGAATAAAAATGCAATCAAAACAGCCTCACATACAAACATAGAAAATGCAAACCCCATGCCCATAATTAACACATTAGGACCCATTGAAGACTAAAAAACAATAGCATAACTTTCCATCCCAAAGAAAGTATCCTGTGGTAACACCAAAATTGAACCCAACACCTCAACCCCAGATATTAGACCCCACCACCACATAAAACAAAAAACAGATGCACAGACAGTCACCATTGCATGACTAAACAATCCAATTTCTATTATAAATGAACCCCCACTCCCTTCCCCCAATAAATTGACAGTGTTTAGTGCCCAGGCGAAAATAAAGGCCACCCCACTGCATATTAAAGGTCGTTTCCCATGAATATTAAAAAAGTAAAGCCTCATACATAATAAATTACCAACACACCAAATCCCAAAGCTTAAAAGCTCCAAACATGTTAGGATAGAAGATATACCTAGAAGTTTTTCATATGAGCCTTATAGCCAACCACGGTGAGAACAAGAAGAGAGCCAACCGTAATGAGAGCAAGAGGGTTGATGGACTAAGAGAAGAAGAGAGGGAGAAGTCACGGCTGTGAACATGGCGCGCTTTTTGAGGTAAATAAAATGAAAATGTTAGCTCCAAAAATTGAAAACAATGTAATCAAAACAAATAAAAATAAAATTATAATTACACGTCTACTTACAATTAGCAGTTTAATGGGAACACCACTGAAGGGGACTATTGAGGTGCAGTTTAAATCAAGGGACAGGGTTATATGGGTGGGGAAGGTTTCTGCTGTTGCGTCTAAATCGGGTCTGCTTTATTTTCTTTAAAGGGATGTAAAAACGTCTCTGGTGGGTCGTGCCATGACTTTGCTATGGCCTTATCTTATACAGTATAATATAGACTTTTGCTCTTCAAAAAAAAAATTGAAAACAAATTAATAGTTTACTTAATTGATATAATTAACTCATAACACCAAATAACGAAAGACGTGACTGTTTCATTCCTTAAACTTTTATTGTTTTTTATTTATTAATGAGCCAATACGTAAAAAATACCAACAGAAAATGGAGACTTTAAAATTTTTTTATTATACATTAAAATAGATACTTTAAAATAGTTTAGTTGAACTAATTAATCTAATTAATTGAAAACTAATAGGAGATGTGGATAGCAACGTAAGAACAAAAACAAGGTTTAACATTTTAAATACAGTTATTTTTAACATCGTTGTGGTATGTCTACTTAATTTATGCCTCACTACTTATATTATAAAATTATATATAAAATTTTTGTTAAAATTTCATTAAAAATTTTTAAAAAAATTACTAAACATGCTACCTCTTACATACAAAAAATAACTAAAAATTTATTATTCCTAAAATTATATAAATAAAATAATACTTAAAAATACCTCTTATTCTGTGTCAGAATCGTCATTCTTTGCAGAGTCATTTTCATTTGTTTGATATTCTTCTTGATCATGATCACTATCAATGTCACGTGTATTGTTTATTTCTTCTAGCTCTTCTTCTTGGTCCAAGCATAATCCACTAACATCATCTTTGTTTAAAATCTCTTCATCCTGGATTACTAATGATGCTTCTAATTGTCTTGTATATCACCTAACTCATTGAGTTGATATGGTTCAAAGTCATCTTTATCATATGGCAATGCAAAAGTATTTATTGGCTTGACCTTAACCACAGTGTACCAACTATCCTTGTCACTGTCTTTTACATAATAAATCAACCCAGCTTGAGAACCTCATTTGTGTAATATGACCTCATCATATCTACACTAATAAATCTATATTCATCTTTCTTATATCCTCTACCTTGATTTCGACCTTGAGAAGAAGTCTCAAACCAATCACATTTAAATAATATAACAAATTATTCTCTAAATATTTTATTTCAATGATTTTCCTGATTGTCCCATAATAATCAGCATGTCCTGTCAACTCAGTTATAGCCGCTATAAGAAGGTTGATCGTGGACTTGTAAGTGAGAGCATGATTCAAGGTTGCAGCAGTCGTGATTTACCACTAATTGAGTTACACGGGTCTCAATGATTTTGAAGTTGCACGGATAACTCGTTGGGGGATGAGTTTACGTCAAATGGATTACAGGGGTCAAAATGACAATACTCTGTATTGTCCTATTCAGGGGTACGTGAACGGTGGCTTTGATGGGGGATGGGATGTAATTTTTATTTCTTGTTCTGTGTAATACACATCCTAAAATAATAGTATAATGAAATTACATGTCATTACTATTATGATTATATTAATGGTAGCGCGTTTTAATTTCAAATAAAATGGTTATGTGTTATGTTCAAATTCTCGACATTAATTTTTAGATTTTTTTTGCGCTTTAAAAATATGAAAAAGGAGAAATGATTATAGAAGTTTTGAAATTTAAAGGAAGCAAGTTGCAGTACATAACAATGAATTTGAATTTCTAATTTTTGTTTTGTGATAATGCAAATATCGAATTTGAACGCTAAATTTCTAAAACCTATTAACATTAATTTTAATTTTAATTATTTCAAATTATAAAAAAAAAAATCTTTTAGTAAGAGATTACACAAAATCAATTTCATCTTATCTATTTAAAAAAAATTGAAATTGATATTTAAATTAATGATAGTTGTTTAGTTATATTAGTTTAGTATCAGTGGAGCTGAATTTGCACAATTTTAGTTATAAAAGATAGTATTATTACTTTAAATTTATCTATTAAAATAATTTTTTAAATTTAATTTTTACTATTGCACAGGAGTAGTTATATTAGTTCAACTTCATTCCAAATTTAATTCTTTAACATTTGTATTACTTTTTTAGTGAACATGAGGTATCTTTAACCGAGAGTCAATGATTAATTTCTCGAGAAACTGAGATTCATTATTTGAGGGTTTGACTCTATCAAGAGATACTCTTTCATACATGCAGATCTAAAAATTAAATCCTTGATCATATGCTTAAAGGACATAATTATCTGCTAACAATACCATACTATGTTGGTTAACATTTGTATTATAGATTAAAGAATAACACCATAATCAAATTAATCCCACATATAAGATAATGCAAAATTACTTTAATCGTAATTATTTAAATAAATTGTAAATATAATAATTATTATTCAACTAGTATTTTAGCTTTGTATTGCACAAAATAAATATTTATTTGTATATAATTAAAGATATAATTCATAATAAATAAATAATTTTTAAAATTTATAAATTATATTATAATTAAATTTATAATAAATAAATATTTTAAATATATAAATTATATTTTGAACTTATAATAAATAATTTAAATTGTGATATAAGGTTATTTTTAAATTGAAATGAATAGGCAGTTAATAAAATTAAGTATACAAGTATAGATAAAAGGAGAGTGGTTGGAGATCATTGAGATAGATATTCTTTAGCTAGTTGTGGAGAAAGGGTATGAAAAAAGATTGCTTAAAATTATTTTTAAGACACCGATATTTTTCTGGTTTTCATCAATTTGGGCCAATTCAACTCATTTTTCACCATTTCTAAGATCTTTCAATTTTTTTAGGATTGAAAGATTGATCACCAAATCAATCCCCTCTCAAACCAACTAGTCCAATTTGATTTTAATAACTATGCTAATATATTAATATTAAATATTTATGATAAATTATTTTAGACATAAATGCTTCAAATTTTTAATTATAAATAAGTTGTCACTTATAATTGAAAATAAATAATAATTTCTATGATAGTCACTCATGAATTGTAATATGTGTGAAAAAGTCAACTCTTTGCCGCAAATACTTTTTTTTTGTGTTTAGTAAGTTTTAAATTAGTGACGATTTTAAAATGAGAAAGTAAAATTTGTAGATATTAGTGTCAATTTTTTTTATGACAAACATATTTTGGTCAATATTGATAAAATTATAGTGACAACTTAGTTTTTCGTCACTATTATAATATTAGTGGCAAATGAAAATTTATAGCCACTAATGACATATCATTAGTCACAAAATTTACTTTCATCACTAGTTTTTAGTCACAAAAAACCACATTTCTTATTGTGTCATTATATAACTAAAATTTATAATAAATAATTATATTATAATTATTTATATAACTAAAATTTATATGTAAATGTTTGTTTTATATAACTAAAAGTTATATATTTTGAATATATAAATTATATTAGAATTAAAATTTGTAACAAAAATAAATATTTTTAATACATAAATTATATTTTAGATTTATGATAAACAATTTATATTATGATACAAGATTATTTTTAACTATTGATAATTTCTTTTAAAAAAAAATACTAAAATTCAATTTAAAAATAAAGATGAAAATGATAGATTAAAAGAGATAAGAAGTTGAGAGAAATTCCTAAAAGCACTCTTGTTGAAGAAAAATTTCTAAAAGCACTCTCATTAAATAGTTCCTAAAAAGGTTTTCATTCAAGATAGGTATTTTAATTTATATATATAGAGCATTGGCTAATATTATCTAAAACACATAAAAGATTAGCTTTTCCCAACGACATCAAATGTTGCTAGCATAGGAAACCACTTTTTCTCAGCGACATCACACATGATGGCATAGAAAATCACCTTTTCCCAACAATTGCCAATGTGGTTGGCATAAAAGGGTACTTTTTCCCAGCGACAATAGACACGTTGGCATAGAAAAGTACCTTTTCCCGGCAACTACTGACGTTGTTGGCATAAACGGGTACTTTTCCCCAGCGACTTCAAAATGTCGCTGGCATAACATGTATGCCTTGCAGCGACATTTGGAGTCGTTAGTATACGTATAGTTTTCCCATCGATATCGGTTTTGTTGACAAAAAAAAGTCTTATCACAACAAAATTCAAATGTCGTTGGCATAACATGAAAGCATTGGCAGCGAATTTTGAAGTTGCGGTGTATACGTATAGTTTTCCTAACGATATCTATTTTGTTGACAAAATAAAGTCTTATCGCAACAAAATTCAAATGTCACTAGCAAATGTCTATCTTTGCCAACAACTCATTTGTCATTAGAAAAAAGTCGCTGTGAATAACCATATTTCTTGTAATGTTAGCTGACCAACGAGTTTACTACCTATCTTAGGATTTAGTTACCGGGACCACTAAGCCTAGAAGCTGATCAACGGCTTAATAGCTCTTATGTTCCAATTCACACTAATCCGTTTTTCAAATGATCTAGTTTGTTTTGAACCTCGAAGAACCAGACACAAAGCCTAAGCCACTCCCACGACTTAGGCTTTGATACCAGAGCGGAAGGATCGTCTAAACAAAAGAGTAGCTTACATTAAGGAGAAGCGCAGCTAAAAAATAAACTTAGAGCTTAACAAACTAGATTATTTGATTTAAAATATAAAGTAGTAATAGGAAGTAATAGAGATGCTGGAAAATGGACATGTAAAAATCAAAGAGTAGATAGAAGACTTACTAAATGAATAACAACTTTAGAAGAACTTGAACAACACTTGAAGAACAGTAAAAAAATGCAATAGCGTATACAGAGAAGTTACAAGAACAAGGCAGAAGTTACAAACTCACGAGAACGGGTATTCAACATACATGAAAGATGAAAAAACCAAACACAACTCTCCTAGTCCTACCGAGGGACCTCTTATTTATCCTAAAACAAAAACACACTTTACAATAAAATATTAAAGCACATGGCAAACACTAACTATTATTTTATGTTTTAATAATATTAAATTTCTACATATTCTTTTATGTGTCGGTCTTGGAACTAGACATCTTGGCTGCAAATTCTCTTAACTTCAATCATGGTATTGCATTCTTTGTCTTTGGGCAGACTTTGGAATTAGAACTCTTGTCTTTATGTCTTTGGGCAGACTTTGGAATTGGAACTCTTGTCTTTATGTCTTTAGTGCACCATTGCTCTATCATGATTCTGAACTCTTAATGTCTTGTCTTCCACATTTAGAATTATTCAAACTCTTAAGTTGGAGTTTAATCAGTCGTATATCCCATAGTAGTCATCTTCATGGTCTTGCAAATTAAAGGTAGAGCTTGATGAGCCGTCACCATCAGTTTCTAAAGACTTTATTAAACTAACCTCCTTTAGCCTCTCTTGCCATTCTTCTTCTGAACTGGCAAATGCTAATGCTGCCATTTTTGTTTTTCTGCTAGGAATAGAGATTCCTTTTGTGATTTTGATCCAATCCTTTGTTGAGACAGTTTTATCCATTCATCAATTTTTTTCTTTTTTGATCAGAGAAGTATCGAATTTTGCCCACCATTTAACACGTATTGATCTTGACAATAATATAGATCTATTTCATCTAAGTATTTCACGGTATCATAATCCAAGACATGATCCATGTTATTCCTTGACTGACTACAAATGAAATGAAGGTATCCTTGAACAAAAGTGGTTTTCTCTTTAAAATATTGATAACTAATTTTAACTTCTTGTGGTAATAATGCAGTAGTGGGTCCAAACTCAAAGAACCACTTCATGAACCATTTGGGAAATTTTAGGGAAATTCCCTTCTTGAACCATAAAAACCAAGAGTGTTGATAAGGACGAAGGTAAAAAGTATTGTACCAGGCATCCATATAATCATAATAATTATAAGTTTGAGGAGAAAATTGTCTAGAAAAGGTCTTGGGTTTATAAAGATCTTGATCCTAATCTTGAACTGAGAGGATTTTAAGAATTTTTGCCTTAGAAAATAGTGTACCCTGACCTTTTAAATCTTCATGGTGGTGGATTTCTATTGAGTATGTATCTACTAATATGAATTCCTAAAAGTCTCTCACTTTACTATGTTCGTGGGGAATGTATTGGAATTGTGATGGAAGTATCCTTTGAGTTATTTCTCTAGGGGGAAGTCTTGACCATTCCTTTTCAATTATCATTGTTGGAATAAGCTCAGGTTTTTCTTGGTATGTTTGATCAAAGGGTTGGTTTCTAGTAATATTAGAAGCTCTTACCAAGGTATTATGATATTGTAAGGGGGTAAACCTATTGTAATGAGGAATTAGTGGATTTGAGAGCTCATGGGTTTTTCTTTTGGCAAATTTTGAACAACTTGGGCCCGAGTGGCTGGTCTTGCAGGAACAAATGTTGAACTTGGTTGTGGTATTGGTGTTGATGGTCTCATGGTACCTAGTATTGATAATGATAATGGAGGGCCATATTGATCTTTTGACATTGCTTTGCCACTATTACTCATTTTGAACCCTGTAAAAATTCCCTTGAAAGAAAGTTAGGTGGAGCATTTTTATCTCCCTTGATATGGACAATATCAAAATCAAAGCATGAAAGTAAAGCTTTCCACCTAGCAAACATATGTTTAGAAACTAATTTTTTTCATCATTTTGCAAAACACAATTGGAGCAGCGCTTTATAATCAGTTCTCACTAAATTTTTTTTACTAAACAAGTCATCTTGGAATTTTGTTATACATAGAACAATGGCTAAAATCTCCTTTTTAACTGTAGAATACTTTTGCTGAGTTAGGTGCCAAATTCCAGCATAATATCTAACTATTTATTCTTGGGGAGAGTTTCTGGAGACTTGTTTGAGGATTCCTCCATAGCCTATTTCTGAGGCATCTGTTTCTACAATTAAGGAGGCTTCTGATTTGGAATTCCTAGACATGGCAAATGTTTTATAATTCTTTTAATTTGAATAACTACTTGAGACATTTCAGCAATCCATGGGGGAGGATTTTTTCTTAATCTTTGTATAAAGGGGCACATGTAGTCCTAATATTTGGAATAAAGTCTACCATATAATTTAAACATCCCAAAAACCTTTGCAATTGTTTCTTATCTTTAATTCATTTGGAAATTTCTCTACAAATTCTAAGGACGGTTGAATAGGAGAAAATGGTTCCTTGATATATCTCATATCCTAAAAATCTAGTTCTTGTCTAAAATATTTTTGTCTTTTTTGCTGAAACAACTAAACCATTTTCTTTAATTATCTCTACGAACTTGTTTAAATGTAGGATATGTTGATTTATTCCCTTTGAAAAGACTAATACATCATCTAAATAAACTACAAAAAAATCCATATATTGAAAAAAGATATCATTCATAATGTTTTGGAATTCACTTGGGGCATTTTTCAAACCTTGAGGCATTACATTCCATTCATAATGCCCAAAAGGCACCACAAAAGCAGTTTTATATCTATCTTCCTCTACCACGGAAATTTGATAGTAACCCGATTTCATGTCAAATTTAGAAAATATTGTTGCATCATGTAGCCTTTTTATTAAATCAGATTTATTTGGCAGTGGATATCTTATCCATTTTAATACTCTATTTAGAGGTTTGTAATTAATAACTAATCTCGGAGCCCCTCTTTCTTATTCTGACGCGTTCATGACATAGAATCCGGAGCAACTCCAGGGAGACTTGGATGGTCTAATTAGCCCTTTATCTAGATAATCTTGAATTTCTTTTTTACAATATTCTAAGTAGTGTTGATTCATTTGTATTGGTCTTTCCTTAGTTGGAATGTCTTTTTCATTAAACCCTTCTTCATAGGGTAACATCATTTCATATTTTTTTGGGTTCCAGAGAGCTGTTGGGTTCGTTTCACAAATTTTGTTTTCATTTTTTCTTCAAGCTCTTTTATTATTTTTTGAATACAAGGAGTTTTAATTTGTTCTTCTATTCTTTTATATTGAATTTCTTTACTTAACATATTTATCTGTTTTTGTTTTCTTTGAATAAGGTTTACTTTAGTTATTGAGGCCTCTTGTAATAGATTTAATTCCTTAATCTAGGGGGTTGAATAAAGTCAAAACATATTTCTTTTTCTAACGCTTCAGATACTATTCCTCTTTCAGTTACTTTAAAGGGATATAATAGGGTCAAAAAGGGGGTTCCTAGTATTAATTGGGATGTCATATTTTTTACTAGTACAAATGAGGTTGTGTAGCATATTTTTTTTACATATTTTTGCATTTGACAGTTTATATTGAATATTCATTTGGGACCCATTCGCACTACTAACTCCTTCAGTTGTCTTCTCATAATATTTTGTAGGTACCAATCCTTCTTGAATACAATTAATATCGGCTCCCGAATCAATTAAGGCTACCATATTAAATGTTTCATTTTGTATCACTAAGGTCACTTCACAGTGCCATTTATGGGTTGTAATTATACTTAATAGATTAATGAAAGATCCAGTACTTTGGCCTTCATTACTTGGTTTATCTTGGATCTTTAGTATCTCTTTTCCTTCTAATTCTAATAATCTATATTCTAATGAGATGTCATTTGTTTGAGTAGCTGAATTTCTTGTTCAAGGGTTTTAATTTCATTTTTTAGATCTTTTATTGTAACTTGCTCATTTTGACCTCTAAATCTATTGTATATCTCTTTCATATCTATTGGCTGCATTTCTTTTCTACTTTGTTCATCTTTTTGAATTAAATCATTTAATTGTTGTAAAAATTCATTTTTTTAATGGTGAATCTTCCATTTTATCTATTATAGAAACTAAGGTTGAGGTTTGATTTCTAGTTAACATGCTGACAGTTTTACAGTTTGAACAACCACATAAACCAAGGCCTAAACAATAATCCTCTTCTTTGCTATTTTGATCATCCTCAGAAGTAGAATTTTCTAATTGATAAATTATATCATTTCCTTCTATATCCTCTATTTCCTCGTCAGTAGAAGACTCTTCTAGATCAGAGTTTATTAATATATTTAAAAGACTTTCTTTTAATTTTTGACCTAATTCTAATTCATTTATTTTTTGTTGAACCTTACAATTACTAGCATAATGACCTATCCTTCCACATTTCTAGCAAGCATTTTCTTTTTTCTTTAATTTGAATACTTAGGTTTTCTCTAATTTTTATTTTGAGTTATATTTTTAGTGTATTTTTTCTTATAAGATTTTTATAATTACTTGTTGTCTTAATTTGTTGTTTTTTAATTTTTCTTTTTTGTTTAGTACTAGGGGCTCTAATAGTTTTTATTCCATATTGTTGACAAAATGTTCCTACTTCCCTTTTACTTGTTAATTTCTCATTGCGAATTTTATTTTGTAGTTTGAAATCAGTACAAACTTGTATTCTTGTGTCTATCACGATATTATGTATTTGACCATAAGTTAAATTTTCATAAGATAATGGATTTCCATATACCCTTTGCAAATTCGCTTTAACCTTTTCAGAAAATAGTTTTGGGAGCCCTACAATAAATTTTTCTTTCCAAAAGCCTACTGGCCCATCCTCTCTAAGAGTTACTTTTGATAAAAAAAAGTGTCTTTATACCATCTATAATCTGACATAGTCAGACAAATATATTAGATCTAACTTGTCAAATGTCAATGGCAGCGACTGCATATAAATCTAAAAGGTGTTCAGATAGGGATTCATCTATAGTTATAATCCAAGGTTTTACCGGTCAATTAAAGGGCTGGTGGGATATTTTATACTACCGAAGAAAAAGACTTAGTATTAAACAGTGTAAAGCATAAACTCAAGAGCAAGATGCAGTAGCAACATTAATATATACAATAATCCAAAATTTCATAGGAGATATATATACATATACATATATAGATATATGTATAATACATACATACATACATATATCTATATATGTATATGTACATATATATATATAATACATATACTATATAATGTATGTATGTATGTATGTATATATGTTTATATTAGATACATACATACATACATACATACACACACACACACACACACACACACACACACACACACACACACACATATATATATATATATATGTATACACACACACACACACACACACACATATCTATATATATACAACATATCTATATATATATATATATATATACATACATATATATATATACATACATATATATATATATATATACGTACATATCTATCTACTATCTATATATATATATATATATGTATGTATATATATATATATATGTATATCTATATATATATATGTATGTATGTATATATATATATTATATGTATGTATGTATATATATTATATATGTATGTCTGTATGTATCTATATATAATATATATATTATCTATATTATATATACGTACTATCTCTCTATCTCTCTCTATCTCTATATCTATCTCTATATATATCTATATATCTATAGAGCGAGAGCGAGAGAGCGAGAGAGCGCGCGAGAGGGTCTTTTTTATGTGAGAGTGAGAAGAATAAAGCTGGACCATTAGATCTTCCATGCTGGTTAAGATTAAAACACACAAGTCAAGTTAGATTTTAAAAAGTCCATGACTTTTGTGGTCACATGACATTAAATCCTGACCATCCATGTATGGTTATATGGCCCAGATTTACTCTTCTCACTGTCATATAAAAATAGTCCTCTCACTAGATATGCCTCATATGTAGGAGCCCTTTATAATATATATATATATATATATATATATATATATATATATATAGCCCAACCTGAGAAAAAGATTAGATAGAAATGAGAAAAGAGGAAAAAATTTATTTCATACGACATGCTTAACTCAACCTAATGTATAGTAAAATAAAAGTTATTTATATTTCATTGGATCTCGTGTCTCTATCCAACAATAGATCTTTTAGATTCAACGTCAACTATGCTCCAACCTCGGATTGTTGGTGAAGAACATAATGAGGTTGTAAAGAGTTAAACAAACTTATGTGTGTATAAAAAATCTCGTGTGTTTTTAAATAAACTTATGTATAAACAAACTACATGTGCTCCAACCTCGGATCTCGTGTCTCATGACTTTTCAAAAATCTCACATGACTTGTGTGTTTTAATCTTGATCATTCATGGTAAGATCTTATGGCCTAGCTTTATTCTTCTCACTTTTATAAAAAAACTCTCTCATTAGATATGTTCCCTATATATATATATATATATATAGGAGCGTATAGTATGAGAATGGCTTTCTTATGTGAGAATGAGAACATTCAATCACAACTGTTAAATTAAAATAGAAGGCTTAGATTAAAGTACTTAATAATTCAAATTTAAACATCATGTAGCCATCAAATCTCTAAAAGATTCACTAAACAAAATTAAATTTCTAAAAGATCTCAATTATCATGTCATTCTTCTTCAACATTAACGTTAATCC
>QUWT01000133.1:0-16287 GCA_004329165.1 Spatholobus suberectus | reverse complement strand
TGCAGAGTTGCTTTAGCATTAACATAATTAGGATATAGGGTCGGTGGTCAACAAATGTGTCGGCACTGAAACCAACAATTATAAGTTATTTATTGGCATTGAGAAATGAGGTTGACGCTAACAAAGACATTTAAGTATATGCTGAGAAACAACATAAATAACAACGTCAATAAAGTTTCAAAACCCACTACAAATATAATAAGTTTAATCGTACAAAAACAAAAGCACAAATAGATATAAAGAGAGAAAAGGCAAAGTTGCACATAGATAAAGAGTTTTGTTCTCCACAAAAAATAAGATATCAGTTCACACAATTTTCACAAACACACAAGATAACGAATCAATAAACATCATATGCACCTATTCTCCTATCCCAAGCTCCAAGTGCACGCTCCTAAACACCACAAAACTTTACGCCAATTCTTTAACAAAATCGAGTGCAATAAGGCAATGTTAAAATGTGCAAATAAACAATGTCAGACAAAGCAAAAAAAAGAAAAAGTGAGGGTTACCTAGGTGGTCACATCAGCTATAGCATTGATCAATGGCAGTTGTGATGCAAGCCAACGGTGGGGGCAAGTTCCACATAGAAGAATAACAAAAGAGATAGCAAGAGAAAGCGAAAGAGAAATAGAAAGAAAGAATAGGAGAAAATAATAAGACAGAGATGAAACATAGAGAGAAAGTGAGTACAGCTGTGAAAGAGGCTTTGGCACTAGTATAACTCAGATATTGAGTCAGTTGGTTGACGATCGTGCCAACACTAAAACCAACAATTATTAAATATTCATTTTTACATATGTTGCATCTTTAAATTTAAATGTTAAATCGACTTTGCCAACCAAAGCATAAATATCTTCATTAGCGTCAACCTCATTTTGAAGCTAGACTCGAACAGTTCATCACCAAATATTTTAATACTAAAAACTTCAAAATAATGGGATTAGAAAGGTGCCATTCGTCATGCCACCTTTCTCAAATGGGATCACACCTACAGAACTTTGTTCTATGCTAACAAACAAGATATCAAACCACAAAAAACTTTCAACAACTAGGGTGGATGCCAAATAATAAAAATTTAATGCGCACCTGTAACTCTTAACGTGAGCTCCAAGGGTATGCTACAAAACACCATAAGTCACAATTCCAATAAAGTTTCAAAATGCAATACAATTAGAATATGTATAATTGTGGAAATAGAGACAAAAAGAATAAAATAAGGATAAAGAAAGTGTAGGGTCACACCTTTAAGAGTTTCTACTCCTAAAAATAACATCAATTCATACACTTTCACAAATGTAGATAGTAAACAAAATAAATATAATTTGTAGACTTGTCCTCCTACCACAAGCTCCAAGTGCACGCACCAAAACACCACAAATCACTATACCAACACATTATATAAGTCTAGTACAGATAGACATCGTTCAAATGCACAAGCAGAAAAAGAGATACAAAGCGACAGAACAGAAAGTGAGCGGTTACCTGAGCGGCGATGTCATTGAGAATCGATAAAGATTGGTTGCGATAGAAGCCAACAGTGGGGCGAGTTGCACAAGAAAACAAATAAAAATGAGAAAGCAGAGAGAGCAAAAGAGATAGAGAGAAAGAGTTAAAGAAAAGACAGTACATTTGAAATATGCATCGGCAGTGGGGTAGCTTCTAGCCGTGGCGAGACTGAGTTATGGCAGTGTGGTACAACAAAAAATAACAACAGAGAGAAGAAACATAGAGAAAAAGTGATTACAGCTGTGAAGAGAGGCTTTGGTACTAATATAACTCAGATATAGGTCAACTGGTCGACGACTGCCAACTCTAAAACCAACAATCAGCAAAGATTTATTTTTGCACATGTTGCATCTTTAAATTTAAATGTAAAATCGGCAAATCGAAGCATAAATATCTTCATTAGCATCAACATCATTCCGAAACTAGACTCGAATAGTTCGTCACCAAGTATTTTAATACTAAACTTGAAAAAATGGGATTAGAATGGTGGCATTCGTCATGCCACTTTTCTCAAATAGGATCACTCTTCAGAGCTTTGTTTATGCTAACAAACAACATATCAAGCGACAAACAACTTTCAACAACTAGGATGGATACAAAACAATAAACATTTATTGCGTACCTTTACTCCTAACGTGGTTCCAAGCATACACTACAAAACACCATAAATAACAATTCCAATACAGTTTCAAAACCCAATGCAATCAAATACATATAATTGTGGAAATAGAGACACAGAGACAAAAAAAAAGACAGAGAAAGTGTAGGGTCACTTCTTTAAGAGTTTAGTCCTCCCCTAAAAAATAACATATCAATTCATACAGCTTTCACAAATGCAGCAAGTAAACAAAACAATAAATAATATGCACACCTCCTCTTACCGCAAGCTCCTAGTGCACGCTCTAAACACCACAAATCACTGTGCCAACACATCCAACACATTATTTAAATCTAGAATAGTTAGACATCATTAAAATACACAAACAGAAAAAGAGATACAAAGCAATGAAGAGAAAGTGAGTAGTTACCTAATGTCATCGACAAAATCGATCAAGATTGATTGCAATAAGGCCAATAGTGGGGGCGAGTTGCACATGAAAAAAATAAGAGAAAGCACGAGATAGCAAAAAAGAGATAGAAAGACAGAGTTAAAGAAAAAACAACACTTTTCAAAATCTGCGTTGGCAGCAGGGGTAGCTTTTGGCTATGGCGAGACTGAGATACAATAGTGTGGTAGAGCCAAAAAATAATAAGGAGAGAAAAAATGTAGAGAGAAAATGAGTACAGCTGTGAAGAGAGGCTTTGGCAATAATGTAACTCATATATAAGGTCAGCTAGTCGACAACCGTGCCAACACTAAAACCAACCAATTATTAAATATTTATTGTGCACATGTTGCATATTTAAATTTAAATGTTAAATCGGCTTTGCCGACCAAAGCATAAATATCTTCGTTATCGTCAACCTCATTTTGAAACTAGACTTGAATATTTCGTCACCAAGGATTTTAATACTAAAAACTTCAAAACAATGGGATTAGAAAGGTGGCATTCGTCATGCCACCTTTCTCAAATAGGGTCACACCTACGGAGCTTTGTTCTAGGCTAACAAATAACACATCAAACCACAAAACAACTTTCAACAACGAGCATAGATATAAAACAAAAAACATTTAATGCACACCTGTAAACTCCTAACATGAGCTCCAAGCGTACGCTACAAAACACCATAAATCACAATTCCAATATAGTTTTAAAACCCAATACAATTAGAATATTTATAATTTTGGAAATAGAGACAAAGAGACAAAAATAAGGAAAGAGAAAATGTAGGGTCACACCTTTAAAAGTTTCCTACTCTCCTAAAAAATAACATATCAATTCATACAACTTTCACAAATGTAACAAGTAAACAAAACAATAAATATAATTTGCACCACCTGTCCTCCAACTACAAGCTCCAAGTGCACGCTCTGAAACACCACAAATCACTATGTCAACACATATATAAATCTAGTACAGATAGACATCATTAAAATGCACAAGCAGAAAAAGAGATACAAAGTGATTGAAGAGAAAGTGAGAGGTTACCTGGGTGATGATGTCACTGATAGAATCGATAAAGATTGGTTGTGGTAGAGGCCAACAGTGGGGCAGATTGCACAAGAAAACAAAAAAAAATGAGAAAGCAAAACAGAGATAGAAAGAAAGAGTTAAGGAAAAGACAGTACTTTTCGAAATATGCGTGGGCCGTGGTGGGACTGAGTTACAGCAGTGTGGCACAACAAAACATAATAATAGAGAGAAGAAACATAGAAAAAAGTGAGTACAGCTATGAAGAGAAGCGTTGGCACTAATATACCTTAGATACAGGGTCAGCTAGTCAACGACCGTGCCAACACTAAAACCAACAATTATTAAATATTTATTGTGCACATGTTGCATATTTAAATTTAAATGTAAAAATCAGCTTTGCCGACCGAAGCATAGACATCTTTGTTAACATCAACCTTATCTCGAAACTAAGTTTTTTAAGATTAAAAACTTCAAATAATGGTATTACAAAGGTGGCATTCGTCATGTCACCTTTCTCAAACTGGGTCACAAATACAGAGCTTTGTTCTCCATAAACAAGCAACACATTAACCCATAGAACAACCTTCAAAAATTAAGATGTAGGCAAAATAATAACATTTAAGGTGCACTATATCTCCTAATGCGAGCTCCAAGCGTACGCCACAAAACACCATTAATCACAATGCCAATACAGTTTCAAAACCCAATACAATTAGAATACATATAATTCTGGAAATAGAGACACAGAGACAAATAAAACAGAGAAAGTGTAGGGTCACACCTTTAAGAGTTTTGTCCTCCCCTAAATAATAACATATCAATTCATACAACTTTGACAAATGCAGCAAGTAAAATAAACAATAAATATAGTATGCACACTTGTCCTACTACCGCAAGTTCCTAGTGCACACTCTGAAACAACACAAATCATGTTCCAACACATTATATAAATCGAGTGTAGTTAGACATCGTTAAAATGCACATACAGAAATAGAGATACAAAGTGACGGAAGAGAAAGTGAACGATTACCTAGGCAATGATGTCACCGACTGCATCGATCAAGATTGGTTGCGATAGAGGCCAACAGTAGGGGCGAGTTGCACATGAAAACAAAAGAAAAATGAGAAAGCACGAGAGAGCGATAGAAAGAAAGAGGTAAAGAAAAGCCAGTACTTTTCGAAATCTGCATTAGTAGTAGGGGCGCTTCTGGCAGTGGTGGGACTAAGATACGATAGTGGTGGTAGAGCCAAAATAACAAGGAGAGAAAAAACGTAGAGAGAAAGTGAGTACAGCTGTGAAGAGAGGCTTTGGCAATAATGTAACTCAAATATAGGATCAACTAGTCGACAATCGTGCCAACACTAAAACCAACAATTATTAAATATTTATTGTGCACATGTTGCATATTTAAATTTAAATGTTAAATCGGCTTTACCGACCAAAGCATAAATATCTTCATTATCGTCAACCTCATTTTGAAACTAGACTTGAATATTTTGTCACCAAGTATTTTAATACTAAAAACTTCAAAATAATGGGATTAGAAAGGGGACATTCGTCATCCCACCTTTCTCAAATAGGGTCACACCTACGGAGCTTTGTTATAGGCTAACAAACAACACATCAAACCACAAAACAACTTTCAACAACTAGGATGGATACAAAACAAAAACATTTAATGCACACCTGTAACTCCTAACGTGAAAAGCGTTTGTTTGAAAAAGCATTGTATATTTTATACATATAAAGAGCACTTCTCAAACATGTGCTCTCTATGTGATACTCAATATAAAGCGCTTCCTTTAACAAGCGCTCTCTATGTAATTTCTTTTTTAAGACTAGTTTGGTTCATTCTCATTTTTTCCAAACTTGTACAAATAGAAATAATCCAAAAATCCAAGCTATATTTAAAACGATCCACCAAAAAGGAATAAAGATCTTGTTAAATGTGATTCTATCACAATACACGTGCTTATATCTCTATACTTCTAATTTAGACCGAGTGGATTTACAAGTCATATTGTATGTAAAAATTGTAAGTTTAAGTCCTTAGACAAGCAAATTTATTACATTTTGATCCTGCCATCAATTGTCTACTAAGTCTTTTAACTATGGTTGAATTTGAAATAGTTAACAGCAACATTAGTAACAATGTTAAGGGAGAGACAAAAACCCATTAAATTTGCTCATCCAGAGACTAAACCTTACAATTTCTAACATATAGAGCCAAAAAAGAAAAGAACATACAAGTATAGAAACCAAATTAATTAATAAATAAATCTTAAAGTAATCGCCCCTATAAATTTAATTAGTTATTTAGCAAGACATTAGGAAAGGATCGAGTAATAGATTTAACATACGGATGGGTAAGGCCATTTGTAATGTCTGCTCCACCATTCAAGTAATTGTTGCCTTTCTTTTTAGGTAGCTTTCCTTTTTTCCTCTTCTTCATGAATTCCTGCTTCAAACTGCCCAAGTATCCGCTGTACTTGCACAAAGGCTGACCATTTAATTCCCTGTCCTCTACCTCGGGGATATATGATGTTGTGTAGATCAACATCCTCTTCAAATGATCCATTCCTATCAGCACCTCATTACAAGCTGATCATCATATGAATCAATTAAATTATGATAACAATAGTTACTAGAATGATTATTTAATTATCTTAGAAAGAACAGGCTTTATTCAATATAGTTAGATTCATCATTAATATCTTATGGTAAGTAAAAATATGCATGTCATCTTTTTCCTTTCTCAAACAGGCAACTTTAATAATTAGTGCCAAAAAAAATTAAATCATTACTGCCGGTGCATAACAATCTAGTTAACTCTTCAACCTATATAGAAAGAACAAGAAAAAAAAAACTCAAGTTCAGAGTAAGCATAAGTACAATGACAAATGGCACTTCCCTAACAAGAATTTACGACTATCAAATAAAAATAAAAACAATGCAAACCACTGTAGTAGCTAGCAATTTTCACAATCATTACCTACCACTATTATTCAACTTGTTGAAACTAGCAAATAGTTTAGATTATATATCAAGTCACTATATTATTGTTAAAAACAAATTTTGGAAGCACGGATGAGTAATTAATTTAAATTATATCTTATAGTATGGTCTATTAATCTTAACATTTAGCAAAGAAAATATACAATAGAAATAAATGAATTGCTTTCTTCACTAAATAATAAAGAAAAGTTATTAAGAATTGTTGGAGAATTTAAAATGATTTGTGGAAAAGAATTAGTACAAGTACAACTTGCAATCATTAGGAAATAATTGATTCACCTCATTGAAAGTTTGCACTTCAAATGGTGCATAGGATAAAGAGCCAGGCGCCAATGTGAAACATTATTGCATGCATCTAAACTCACAGATAATGGACGCCCCCTTTTTCTTCAGACCCGACAAAGTTAGGGACGAAAAAGTGTGCTTCACATGAATGTACACTTATCCAATATAGCTTATGAATGGCTACTTTATCAATATACTGTGCAGAAATTAAAACCAAGGGAACCTATTGTTGTGACGAAGAAAAAGGTATAAGAACAGCATACCTCACATAATTAAATGCTTCCAAAAACTCTCGTGGTCATATTTATTTGAAATCACACTAAATCTTAATATAGTTAATGTTCTCAAAGGCCGACGATGCAGTAGAAAATGCATTACCATTTTGTGATAGAAAATTTAAACAACTAAAATATCAAGAAGTTCACAACAATAATAAAGTGATTAATTTCCATTAAATACATATGTAGAGTAGATAAATATGTACACAAAGGGAAACAGTAAGGGAGATATCCTTCATCCTAAACAATCATTTTGGGCAAAACAGCACATTACACAATAAATTGCAAGGAAACTTTGAAAAACCAACATATGATGAACTACGGAAATAGTAAGGGGAACAAGAACATTAAGATCTCAGCACCAATAAATTGGTTTCTCTACTTGAATAGAATCTTGTAAACTTTACATCAATAAGTGGAAGGAAAGTCATTTAATTATCAAGAAGCTAGAAAACATGATTCACTAAAATTTGATCATGATTATATCTAGAGAAACATTCAATAAGCTCTTACTTATTCTCATTTACGGTCATTAGCACAACATCAGTAAGTTTGACTCATTGATGGTTGTCTTATTCAATTGTAGATTTCATTGAATAATAAGCATTATATAGATGACAGTATGTATATCCATTTCTAGTTTAAGACATGCAAATAAATTTGTACCACAAACTTTGGTCACAATTCTAATAACAAGTATGACATGCATATGCACCTAAAGAGACAAAAGCATTCTGAATAAAGACAATACACATAGTCACACTTTTGAAATTACGCAAATATTCTATTAGTCCAATTTAGAGAATGATGAACACACAAAAGCTTGAGGAAATAAATCAGGCAACACAACTGAAAATTTTGAATTTATCAAGGTTGTTAAGGACCAACTATCCAGACAGCTTAAAGTCTTCAAGACTCTAACCAAACCCTTTAAAGAAAGAGCCCTTTAGGCTGGATGTAGAACGATGCACGTGACACTCCTTGGTGTGTTTAAATTCAACTTTTAATTAAGAATTGGGACAAGGAGGATCAAAATTCTACTGGCCACCTACCAATCATAAAAGGCTCTTGTACCACAAGGACCTATTATCCTAACAAAAAAAAAAGGCACACCCTTTCACTGCATTAAAATCTGCTAAAGTCATGCGTGTGCAATGAGCATTAGCAAGAGGTGCGAGGTAAAAAAATAGCCAAGGACAAGAGGTCAACCCAATAAGCCAACTTGCTATTCAAGTCCTCAAACGTGCAGTTGAATGATGCAAACTCTCAAATTGCCAATGCTAAAAATGTATTAATACAAAAAATGAGATCCTAACTCATAATTCAGCAGCATTTAAAAAAGGCAAACTGGCAAAGATAAAGATACATATTCAGACCTCCCCAAAAGAAATTATATAGCTGATATGTCCAAGTAAGCCTAGGGCAAATATGGATGGACCATTATCAATTGGTTTTCCAGAACCATTGAATATATGGCCATGTACAGTGACACTGGAGTTTTAACACTGTGTGTGATAAAAACAATAATAGAGAAAAAAATGGGAGTCAACAATTAAATTGATTCAAAGCAAATCAAAGAATCAAAATGAAAAAGGATTCAATAATCAATAACATGGATAAATTGTTAGAAGAGGATAAAGTAATCGTAAGGTAATCAGATTGGAACGGATAAACTTAGGAAGTTATCCTTCTAGAACAAAATTTAAACACATAAAGAGTAAACAGAAGTCAAACCTTATGAATGCCATATTCTATATATATATATATACATGTATATATACACATGTATACATGTATATACATGTATACATGTGTATATATACACATGTATACATGTATATATATGTATACATGTATACATGTAATATATACACATGTATACATGTATATACATGTATACATGTGTATATACACATGTATACATGTATATACATGTATACATGTGTATATATACATATATATATATATATATATATATGTACTAACGACAAATTCATAATATAAAATTTATCATTTAATCAAGTTAATTGACAGGTGATGTAATTGATATTGATACCAAGGAAACTACCCTTCACTATTTTCTCAACTACAGTCTAGACATGCTTATGGGATTACTATTCTATACTAGGATTTCTCCTATCTAATTATAATTTAAGAGAGAGAGTATTGAAAGAATAGCCATTGATTGACCCAATTCTATATTAACAACTACCAAAATAAAACTCTCAAACTAATATTTAACATGTTATCTAGGTCCTACAGAAATAAAATTATAAAGTTATTGAATCAAATCACCAATCATTAGATACATTAGCAAAAAATTCAAAACAAATTTTGCATACATTTAATTTGAAATAAAGTAGACAACAATGAAAAAAAGAGTTTATACCTCTGCAGTAATTGCACAGTTGTGCCAAAAGGCTCTATAGAACTCAATCTGTACAAAAGCTCTCACAGGGTACAGCTGATCATATTAAAAATTTAAGTCTATGACATAGTTCAGGAATTGGGAGATGGTGGTGTGCTTAAGCATCTGAAGTTAACTATACAAATAAAGAAACTAATAGGACAAGTAACAACAATCCATATTTTGACATTACAACCAACAGATGTTAACTTGTTTACATTGATTGTCTTCACAACACCCTATAATAACATATAAGTAAAGAAAGTAACTATATAAGCCACACCACACCTTTAACAGATTCCATTCACCATAGAACTCAAGTAATGACTACTCACTATCAATTGCACTTGCTTCTCCATTTTCTATAAGTAAATAATATTATTCAACAATTTTTCAATATTGAGATTTATTTTGGAAAAAAGGAAGAGTTAACATGAGCAATGTGCATTCATCTAGAGGGTTCCACTCCAAATATACGACTCAAATCTCCTACCCCATTCTCATTATAATCACCCTCACTCTCTTTTAACGAGTGCTGAAACAGAACCAAAGCCATTACCCCATTCCATGGAAGAAGAAGAACCCGGCGAGACCCACAAAACATGCATCACCCACACCATCTGATTGAACCATCCATTGAGACCAGAGTACCCACCATCAATTCAAAGAAACTGAGCATTGAAAGATTACATAAACAATGCTTGTCCCATTAAATGAAAATATTTTGCACACAATGCAAGACCTATAATCAGCTTCATCACATCAAGTATATATTTAAGTTCTCAAAACATGATATAATGAAAACAGTCTTTTCACCATGATATAATGAAAACAGAATCAGATCATGAAAATTAACATAATACCTTCTCAGGAGTTGTTTCCCAATGGGCATTAGCTCTGCAACAGTCTTTTCACCATTGTGGACAAATTCCAAAATCTATTCATTAGGAAAAATAATAACACACATTAAATTAATTTCCAAAGGATTAAAACATAAGCAAGGCATTTCTTAGAATTAAGGCATCAAACTCACATACCAGTTTGTATCTCCCAAATAATAATATCCATATCCATACTACACATTTAGACGCAACATAGGGAGCAAACATGGGACATGAATAAAGTTTTTGGGAGTTGCAGGTTTAATGACCAGATTCACATCAGAACAGAATTGGTGACAAAAGACTGCCACCACAACCAAATAACACCAATAATAAGAAACAGAACCCACATCAACAAAGAAAGACACAGAATAAACAAAACAAAGCAAAAGATTTTGTTATTCTTAAGGTAAATTAAGAAATCAGATTGAACCTAGAGTTAGGTAGCTACTGAGAACTTACCAGCACTGATTACAAGTTTACAACGCAATCAACCCCTCATCAATCTGTCCCTAGTTTCTATCTTTGTTTCCATACAGCATGTGTGTCCAACTTTGTCCGTCTCTTCTTTCTCCTTTCTTTTTAATTTCTAACACTTTTTGTTGGTTTCTATACTATCACAATTAGTATAACTCAGAACACCCTTCCCTCCCCTGAGGGTCCGTTCCAAGGCCTCGACCTCATAAAGAATTTTCATCCAATGAATTAATATTTATTTAAGTATGTCTATGTCATGTCTATCATGCTCAGCATTTAAACATATCATGCCTACCAAGATAAACTTATATTATATTTAAACAATAATTATAAGTTTTGAGAAACATAGCACGAAAAAAGCTAGCAATTAAACAAGATTTTGGTTAAAAAAATTAAAAGGATGAAGTAAAAGATTACAATAACCTAAAATGTAAATATTCTACTCAAATAAAAATTGAACTAAAAAGTAGCTCGACATTCATAGGCCAGAGTTTATTTTGTCAGACAAGTAATTAATAGTAGAAGATCTTAGACAAGTAATTCAAATTATACAAACTCAAAGAAGAACGGACCCGGCAACACTGCACACAGAAATCAAATTGAAACTAGAGTTAGGTAGCTACAAGAACCCAGAAAGTGAGCCTTGATTATTCAGAACGAGAACATCCTCACATAGGTAGAGACGAGACACCTTTGAGAGAGAGGAAGGGAAGAAGCAAGAATATTGATTACCTCTCCATGGTGGAAGTAGAAGAAGAAGAACCCAGCGAGACCCACACCATCCAATGAGACCAGAGCATCCACCAACCATCAATTCAAAGTTAAGAAGGTAAGCACTGAAAGATTAAATGAAAACATTTTGCACGTTGAATTCTTGATCAAGAAACTTTGTCCAATATCCTCAGAACAATATTATTTATTAACACCCCACGAAATACAATCCGAAAGAAAGAAAGAAACAATGAGAAGCGTATATAATTCCTGAAAAGAACTTGATTAGGGGAGTGTTGTTGTAGTTCTTGGGCGAGGCGAGGGCGGAGGAGAGAGATTCGCGAAGGTGATTAGGGACAAGAATGATGGTGGGCTTGCATTCGGTGATGGGCTCTTGTCCGAACCTATGCTCGCCGCCATTATGTGCCTCTATATGCAGCGTAGAAGAGACACAAAGAGAAAGAGAGTCACTGTACCGCGTCGAGTCCCGTGGAATGGGTTTGAGAAAATAAAACAGAAACTGACACAAAAACAAATAAAAGAGTGAGAGGAATAGGTGCGGGGTTTTCCTCGTTTGGTTTGGGAATTGGGTTTCGGGTCACAGCACTGAGAAGGTCAAGAGATATTATTAGTTCAATTTAAAATTAGAAGAGAAACTCTTCCCGCGAACATGTCTTGTCCCACCAAGTTTTTATTGCTTTTTTAAACTACCGGAATGGGAGTGGAGTGCCAAGGCACAAAATAATTTGGTTGTGAATTTGGGAGAAAGAAGGGATGGGAAGGGAGATCAGAAAACAATGGGAAGTGCTAAGGCATAAAACTAAAAAAAATATAAAAATAAAGGTTGTGAATTTTTTTCAGTTGTTATTGTTGCAATGTTTGGTTGGACGTAATATTAAAAATAATTTGTTTTCTTAAATAATTTAAATCAAATATCTAGCAAAATAAATATAAAAATAATGATAGGTATATAAATTGGATTTTTTTTCTAAAAAAATAATATTAAAGAATAAATATTATCAAAATAATATAAAATAATTTACCATTTTAGGGTGATATTAACCACTTAAAATTTAACTTAGAAAAAATTCTATACGTGTAATTTGAAAATGCATAATGAAAAGACATCATTTTCATATACTAGCATATGTGTGTTCATATTTTTATTGTGCTAAATTTGATATATTGTAATAGTTTCTCGTTACTGTACATTGACGTGTATATTAGCTTTAGTCTATTAATTTTTCTTGGTAAATATATATTTTTTTGTGTACAATGGCAACAACAAAGATTGAACCTAGGACCTTGTCAAGCTACCCCAACCCCACACCACTAGGTCGACCTAATAGGTTTATTAAATATATGCTTACATGTACTTTTTTTGTTTTGTGTTATTTTTGGTTTAATAAAATAAAATTTCTAAACACATGTCTATTTATACCTTTTTTTTATTTTTTATGCCTTTATTTCTTTTTTGGTGGACAAAGGAGTAAAAGCCATATTGTACTATTTATAGTCATTTATTATTTATTTTTTTGTACATTGCACAAAGTCCTATTTAAAATGTTACAACTTTATCCTATTTATTATCTTATTTTCATAAATAAGAGACTAAGAAAAGACGATTTATCTTTTGGGGATCCAAAGTGAATTTTATACTACTTTATGGACTAGAAAGAGAGAAGGGTGAGGGAGATGGTCTTATTTTTTAAATTTAATAAAAAAAAATTATTATAGTGACAACCGTCACTATGTTAAAAACCAATATTATCTTATTTTTAACATTAATGGCATCACTTTAAAAGAAGAACAATATTGATTCAAATTTTGAAAGTTAAAAGACAAAATGAATCTTTTAAAAGATAAAGAACTGAAACAAATTTTACTAAAAAGACAAGGAACCAAAAGAATATTTTAACCTTCTTTTCAAAGAGAATAAGATGACACCAACTTGTTAGGCGTCATTTGTGTTTTATTTTTTTCTATTTTTAGTACAATTAATAATATGAGTTTAATGGTCATACACTATCAGTATAAAAAGTTTTACATTGTAATTCAATTAAAAATCACCATTAATATGACTTTTAAAGTATTTATCTTAAAAGTCAACAAACTTACAATAAATGGTGTTTGTGATTGAATGATAGTGTAAAACTACTTTATACTGTCAGTGCGTAACCATTAAACTCTAATAATATTATACAATAGAATATAATCATATAATTAAAATAAATATAATTATATTAAAAATAATTAATGAAATATTTATTTTATTATTAATATTAATATTAATATTAATGATAAAATATTTATATTTATTTAATTATATTTATTTATTATTATTCTATAAATAATCAAATATATTTCATTATTTTTATTTAATTATATTTTATATAAATTATTATATTACATTATGTTATATTATTAATTATACTAACCTACTAGAGTCAATATACCCTCAAATTTTAAAAAAAATTATATAAGTAAATAGCCTATTAAACTATTATTTACTGTGAATTATCAATATCATAATATTTAAAAGAGCACACAAATTCAAATTTGAAGTTAAAATCTAACTTTATATTAATGAATATAGTTTTCTCCTTAATATTAAGAAATGAAATAAATATTTTATTTATTATTAAATCCTTAATACATATTCTAATTTATGGAAATAATATAAATATTCAAATTCAATTAAAAAAAAACTTCTTACGTTGAATTTTTGATAAAGATATCAAATTCTTGTAAATTAAAAAAAATACTAGAAGCTAGCAAGAAGCAAATATAAAATGAAATTTAATCTTATTTACAATAAATATAATTTTAGGGCCCATTTGGTACCAGGATAGATAGAGTAGGATAGAATATGACAGCATGATAAGAACAGGATAGGATAAAAGCAGAATAAGTTATAAGAGCAGGATAACAAACTAGATAATAATAGGATAAAATATAAAACATGTTCAAATGACAAAATTACTATCTTAAAATTACATATAATTTTCTAGAAAGTAACGTTTAATTTAATTTTTAATTTTATAAAATATAATTTTAACTAAAGTATACAATATTATTTTTTATTTATGTAGTTACTTTTCTTAAAATTATAAAAAGATATAAAAATTTTTAAAATTATAATTATTATTCAAATATTTTTCTTTAAATATTTAAATATTAATTATTTAATTTTTAATATTTTAATTAATAATACACTTTAAATTTATTTGTCAAAATTGTTATAAATATATATATATAATATATATATATATATATATAATTAAAATATATAAAAATATAATAGAACACATATATTAATTTTATAATATTACTATATATTATATAGATATTTTGATATTATATAAATCTATATATATTTTTCATAATAATATTAATCTATTTATATATAATTATATATAATATTTATTATAATAACTATCTCTCTCTCTCTCTCTTCTGTGTATATATATATATATAATTATTTTCAATATGTTAAATATTATAACAAATATTGTATATAATTATATATATAATAATATATTTGTAATATATAATATTTTTATAATATTCAACATATTACATAATATATATAAAGAGAGAGAAAAAAAAAAAAGCTTATCTTATCCTGTTGCTTTCTAACCAGCTCCTCCCTTAGAATAAAAAATACACTAGAGCAACAAATAGGATAAGAGATAGGATAGTGTTATGATATCCTGTTGGCGCAACAAACAACAATTACAATAGGATAGGATAGTTATCCTACCTATCCTATCATATCCTAGCCAACAAACGGGCCCTTAATCCCTAGAATTTAGAAGATGAGATATGCGTTTTAAATATTTAATTTTAATTATATTTACTATAGCTATTCTTTTTTAACAGTAATAACAAATTATTAAATTATCTAGAATAGAAATAGTTTTTTTTTATTATTATTGTGAGAAAACTTATTTCATAATATATATTTTATATTTAAAAGATATCATAATATATAATGATATAAATGTATAATAAGTAAAGTGTTATATGTTAAATATATATATATATATATATATATATATATATATATATATATTTTACGTGTATAAACTTATAAATAAAAGCTTCTGGAAACGTATTATGCTTTCTTAATAAGCCTTTTAAATTGGCGTCCATGGAATAGGATGTCATAGCCACCAGCTATGTAATATCTTTAATTTTATTAACATTTAAGTAAATTAATTTTACTTTTGTAAGACTTTTTAAGTTGAAAATATAATTTTTTAAGTAAATTAGTTTACTAATTTATTATTTATCATAAGACACTAACTAGCTTAAAAAAAATTTAAATGTAAGATATAAAAAAAAATTAAGTTTAACTTAAGTTAATTAAAAATACTTTTTCACGGAATGGTATTTTTAATTAATTTTATTTAAAATTTAATTAATAAAAATAATTATTAGAGTTAAAATTAGTTTTCACAAATAGATAGAATAAACATTAAATTATATTAGTCATATAGAAACTAGAAAATGATGATATTAATAATATCAATGTAAGCATCTAATGCACATAATTATATACATATGTATAAAAACTAAAGATATAAAGAGAGTGTAAGTAGTTAGAAGCCACCGATTAAAATTAAAAAAATTATTTGGATAAAGC
>QUWT01000132.1:0-34976 GCA_004329165.1 Spatholobus suberectus | reverse complement strand
TTTATTCTTTCATTCTTTCATGCATAATTCCCTTATGCTCAATTTTAAAACCAAGACAATGATAAGAAGAAAAAAAGCACCATATACAATCAAGTCACCTATCCTCACTAATATTATGCTCTCCCATTAAGATAGTTAAGGCAATGCTAGACTTTGACTAAAATGCAAATTAAGTCCTTTTATAGTTCATCACAGAATTTAGTATTTAACTCCCTCTTATATGTATAGGCTACTGATTATTCTAAACATTAATCTCGCCTTTCTCTATCATAAGATTGACAATAGAATCTAAAATTTACTAACAGAATGGAAATGCACATACATCATGAGATCTTTATTTATGGATTGTAATAGGACTTAGGTTGGGGGGATGAAAATCATTTTGGTTAGTTTCCGAAGATAACGAGATGTACAGTTATTCTCATTTTCATATCTCTTCCTATATCATATCCTATTTTTTTCACATTGCCTAAATTATTATTGTTGAGTTTTTTTCTTTTTCTCTTTTTCATACTATTTTTTTATTTTAAAATTTCAGTTTTTTTGGCAACAATTTTAGCAAAGCACATAAATAATGAGAGAACAACCTAGTAGGTCAGATTGACCTACCCCCACTCTAAACTTAAGCCAATGCTTGTCCCCAAGCATCCAAAAGAACAAAATATTTCAAACTTAGTTTGCAACCCTATCCTCAATCTAGTTGTACATTTATTGATCTTACAGTAAAAGGACAAAATTATTTTTCCTTTCTTGGCTTGTCAGTTTAAGTGATGCAGTGACAAGATTTGATGAGGTTAGGTTTGCAGTTCTAACCTTTTATATGGTTAAGGATATGGGGTTATGTGATGTTGGCTGATGGTTTGGTGGCGCGAGATAATGACTTGAAGGTGAACATAAAGGTTCATGGAAGATCATTATTTGTTCTTTTTGTATTTTTTTATATTTTCTTTATTTTGGTATTTTTTTAATATTTTTTATTTATCCCAAAAAATTAGCTGTTCATACATTACAAGAATAGTTGTGCTTCTCTTCTTTTCCTTTTTTACTCTTTTGTTTTGGTTTTGTTAAAGCTTTTTTTGTTTTACTTTTCACTTTATTTTGTTTTTCTTCCTTTTTTTTTTCATTTTTATCATTATTTATTTATTATGAACATTATTAATTTTAATTTTTAATTTAATTATTAAAATTAAATACAAAAAGATTAAGGAAATAAAATAAAACAAATAAATAAAAAATTGAGCCAAAATTAAGTGTGCAATTTTAGTCTCCTAGTGTCACATTAGCTTGTTAGTGCCACATCAGTATATGGGTTAGTGCCATGTCAGCATATGATCAAGCTACCATGGCAATCGCCATGTCAGTGTCTTAATGCCATGTCAGTATATCAATGTCACGTCATAATTATCATGTCAGCAAATTTTGTTAAAATATACGATAGACTAACGATTAGACAAACTTGCACATTCAAAAAATCAGGGACCAAAGTTTGTAAAATAAAAAAAAAAATTAGAGACTAAAATTACATAATTGCAAACTATAGGAATCAAGAGTATTTTATACTTAGTTATAAAAGACAAATATCTCTACTAGAGTAGCTGCACACTACAAAAGATCCAAACACTAGTTGCCCCTAAATCTCCACTTGGTAAGGAGATTTTGTGGCCTAAGCTAGCACCGCCGCTGTCACCCCAAAAGGGGCCGTCAAAAGTGACCCACCAACAATGAAATCCACAACCACCTTATCCTCACCATCTGTACTACTACCTACTCTAGCATTAGCCACATAAGCAACAAGAAATGGAGAGGAAAGTGTACCTGCCACAAGTTAAAGCACCACACTCTTTAGAAGAAGCCACTCACAGAACCTTCCCGATGATGCTAAAAGAGAAAAGGGTGAAGAAGACAATGTGAAGTCAATGAAGAGACATCGACACTATAGTTGAAGAGATGTTTATAAAATTGCGAGTTGCATCTCATAGTCCACAATCACCCACATCACTACCCTGCACATCCAACAAACCAAATTCAACATCGACAAAAATGAATGTTGCCACCAAAAATACAAAAAGGCAGGACATGTGGCAAGCTCACAAAACTTAAGCCATCTCGAATTCCTTCACCCCTCTCACGATGCAAGTGCCTGCCAAATCGACATCGGCTAAGCCAGGCCACTTCTACTCAAAGGTACTTGTGACTTCTATGGCTGTGTACCCTCTAAGGTCATTTTTAGTCAGACTAAGCCAAACCAAGCCACTTTTACTCAAAGAACTTGTGACTTCAGGGGTTGTGTACCCTTCAAGATAGTACTCAACTGAATATGGAAACTCGCATGACCATTGCATTCTCACATGTATCTATTGACCGAAATGAACCACCTTCAATACCACACTCAGTCAAACCTCCTCACATGCTCGCAAAAGTAATCATGTCACAAATTTCGCTTAACAATAATGCTTGTAGATCTTATGCTGCTATCACCATTATGAAGTAAAGATCTTGGTTGGGCAACTGCCCCAACAGTCATCACCCTGATAATCCACCATCAATGTTGCAACCTAATATCCTGCAAATCAACCTATCTTCGTGGCAACCCTCCATCCTTTTTGCTATATATATACAAGCGTTATTAGTCCATCTTCATTCATTTGCACCTAGACACTCTTAGATTACTTGTCGTACTAGGTAGAGTTTCCCAAAAATTAGTAAGAAAGCCCACGTTACCTTTGAAGACAATTCTATGAATCCAAAAGACCAAATAACTTAGAACCAAATTGCAAAGCATACCTCCTTTCATTTCTTTCCTATCCGACCATGATGTGTTTATAGAAAGTGTTTTGCAATCTGTAGGTAGTACCGTACGTATTAGGCATGAGTTGAGGGTCGACCCTTTTCAAATATTCATTCTACACATTTGTCTTATCTCTTTTTGGGTGAATTCATAATTTATCTTATTTTCCATCTTATTTGCAGGGTAATATTCTTTTAATCTTCAAAGTCATACAATCCCATAAATCCTCAACAGTTTGAGACACAAATAAATAAAAGAAGCTCTAGATAATAAATCGTTAAAAAATAGCACATGTCAATATATCAAAACGTGTCGAGATAATACTGTAATATATATCACCAACATGAATTGGCAAATTAGCGAGATTGACCAACTTTTGTATTATAAAGGCAACTTGTGTGTGTGTGTGTGTTTGTAGCTATATCACTTGCTCTATTATGCTTGGAATCTTTCATATACGACTGTACTTGGTTGTCTATTTCAACAGATGAATTTATTTAACAATAATGTTAAATTTGTACATCATTTTATTGTACATTCTTATATATATTTTTTAAAGAATTAGGATCCGTTGACATCAGGTGTCAAAGTTAATCAAATTACACATTCAATATTTTTTGTAAAATATAAATTTTATCGATCTAACCATTGAATATGATGTTCTTATTAATTAGATTAAGTATACAAAATTTCATACAATTTTAAAATTATTTAGTAATTCATTCCATCACTTATTTTTTTTTTCCAAATAAAAGGTGTAAAATGATATGATAGTTGTGATGCGCAACAAAACTGTTTATTTAACCATTTGCAATCCTCTACCATAAACTTGTCATTTTCGCTAGCTGTTCTGCATGCCCCCATGATTTTGTTGGCTATTCACGTGATATTCCAACTGGGGAATGATGGAAAAGAAAAACGAATAAATGTGAGCTTCAGTTTGTTTTTTGGGGTTGGGGGGCATGTGTAAACTTAAATAATCTTAAACACATTCATATGTACTTCACTTACACATTTATATGTACTTCACTTTTCCCATCTAGCAAGTTCAAGCTATATGCTGTCACTCACACACAAAATTGTTTATTTAATCATCCGCATCTTCTAACATAAACTTGCCATTTTGTTTCATTTTTGTGCACCCATTGTTTTTTTACTCTTCTATTCACGTGAAATATTCCAATTGGGAAAGACAAAAGGCTTAAATTTTAAATGTATAAACTAACATAATATCATGTACTTTCTTCTCCATCTAGGCATCTAGCTAGACCAATGTATACAACTCCACGTACTTTATTTTAATTGGAAATAAAAAGTTTCATTATATATCATTATCGCAATAAGAATTGAAATAGATTAAACTCTTAATTGATTCTCTAAAATTTAGAATTTCTCTACATTAATCTTTAAAATTTTTTGTCGTTGAATTAGTTTTCTTAAAATGTAAAATCTCATCATACTATTTATCTAATATTTTGTATCAAATTACTTGCTCAAAATATAAAATTGTCACCAAAGTCATCCTTTTGTATCTCTAATTTTTCCTATGAATGAATTTGATGACAAATTTATATTTTAAAGAACTTATTTTGTTAAAAAAATCTGTAAATAATTTTAATCATTTTCCTTACCTCGATATAGGACTAACATATAAAAAAGTTTTACTTTTTTCTTTACTTATATAGATGGTGGATTGCCATACAAATATTAGAGAAAGAGAAAAGTGAATTTAATACTTATTAATTTTTCATACAATGTCTGTCATTGATATGCTTAACGTGTATATATTGGTGAAAATGGGTCAGACTAGGCTAGATTTTGTAAGACCTAAACCTAACTTGACTCCTAATTAGAAGGCTTGAGCTTGACCTATATATTTGTTATAGTCTTTTTTTCTTGTCCTAACCTAACCTATTTAAAAGCCTAATTAAGCCTAAAAATCTTTTTATATAAATAAGTCAATATGAACCTATCAACCCAAATAGGTCAATAGACCTATAACATAAACAAACCAAAAAGTCTATCAACATAAACGTTATTTTTTTAGAAAATAATAATTATTGTTGTTGTTATTATTATTATTATTATTAAACAGGTTGGCCGCTATGCCTAATAGATGTTTTAAGTGACTTTAAGACTCAAATTTTCATTTAAACATAATTTTTAAAAAAACTTAACATTTTTTTTAATAAATAGGTCTAGCCTATCAAATTTTATGCAGCCCAAGTCTTAAGCTCTTACAACCAGTCTAACCTATTTCCATTATATGTATATTTACTTTTTATGATATATTAATATATGCATATTTACAAAATTTGATTTAAACTTGATTCCAAAATCTTATATTTTTTATTCCTTTACTAGTTTGGCGGGTTGAATTATGAAAATATTGTTTTTTACTACAGGACATCTCCTACTCTTAAAAACAATATATTTTAAAATTAAAAATAATTTTAGTTAGACTTTGCAATGATTTTTTTATTTATTTGCATGATATGTATAGTAATATTGAGACACGCACACAAACACACAAACCCAACACAAATGTGTATGGGTTTAAAATTGTGTTAGAAATATAAAGGAGAAAATGATAAATAAGGATAGATGTTGAACTCAAAAAAACAAGTTTGAATAATTAATTTAGAGAGGATGCATTGCAGGTAGGGATAAGAAGATGGGTTAGATCTAATTAATGAATCAATCAGTTAATCAACAAAAAATAATGAATTGATTTGAGTGATTCAACTCACGAACTCATTTTAAACTTGTCTCGTTTAACTCATTAGTCATTCAAGTTTGAAATAGGTTGGGTTGGGTTAATTTATTGGATTTTTTTTCTTTCTTTTTTTTACAATAAAGGATAATCCTAACATTAAGTTATTAGATTAAATTCCAAATAATACCAATAGAAAATTGTGTATATTTTATTATTTTTTAAGTTTCTAACTATTTTATTAGAGAAAATAGACTATGTATTGACAGTATAAAGTAGTTTTACACTATCATTCAATTACAAACTACTATATGTGGTAATTTTGTGACTTTTATAATAACTACTTTAAAAGTTATAACAACGGTAATTTCTAATTGGTAGAGAATATAAAACTTTTTACACTGACAATGTATAACCATTTAACTCTTTTTATTATTGTTTGTGTTTTTTCTTTTTTCTTTTTTTGGTCGATCAACCTGTGTACCATTCTTTTATAACTCATTTTTTCAATTTTTGAATATTTATACTAGATCAACCTGTCAACTCACCTAAAAATGAGTTATTTTCTAATTCTCAATTGACTTTAAAAATGGATCAATTCATCCTGCTTCATTTTTCTACGAGTTGAGAATAGGTCATGTTAGATGGAAACGGATTAACACGATTTACCACTATAATTACATAGGAAAACACCGAGTGTTGTGCACTTTATACTTAACCTCATGAAGTGTTGGCGCTTAATTTAAATAACTAGGCACGATGTGAAACGGGTTTACAGAAATGCTAGTAACATATTTTTTAAAACACTCTTTTGGATACACTTTCTATAATTTACTAAAATTTATTAAAAATTATAAATTTTAGTAGAATCCACTTGTTATTTAATGATATTTTCTCATAATTTTATAATTTTTAATAAACTTTAACTAATAATGAAAAGTGTGTTAGAAAATATATTTCTCTAGTAGATTTTGTTATATTCGGGTGATGATGTCACCGTGATAAGTTACCGCCAGATCAGCAATACGTACGTGATCTTTTTCGCTCGAATAAATGTAATGACGAATGCACAAGGAAAGTGGGGACATAATTATCTATTTGAATTCAATCAACTAATACATGCACCAACGACCCGTTCCTTAAATATAAAATTCAATTAAATATCAACCTTGATTAAAGTCAAATGCTATCACGTATCAACACACAATTAGCTACGTCTCTTGTAAGAAGAACAATTTTAGTCAATTACTATTTTATCTTTTAAATAAACATTTGTGTGTATATATACTACTATATGATATTATTAATTGCACAAATTAAATCATAATGTAGAACCATTGCAACGAACGATTCGTGGCCCGGGCCTTGTTTACTTTCCTCGAAATCTAGCAATTCTGTTGAAGGTTCAAGGCCATTGGTTCTAGACTTCTAGCCAGTAGCCACAGCAAAATTTCTGGTTTTGGCGACCTATTCATAAGGATCCAGATTCTCTGCGGTCCGTAAAATCACATATTCATACAGTTAGCTATTCGTAACCGTTGGATGAAGATCGGACGACTCTCATTATATTTAGATAAATTATATTTTAAAAAAAAATTTAAGATCTGGGTCGCTTGATCTTCATCCAACAGTTGCAAAGCTCTAACTGTGTGAATGTGTGCAATTTTTGAATACACCAAATTCATTTCCCTATTCATAACGAGTTGCAAGTTGCACATGAGATTTGTCGTCATTTAGATACAATTATTATCTTATTTTTCAATATCGGTTCTGTAATTGTCAACCGATCTTCAACAAAGTCCAGGTCACATTTATTTCATAATTATAATCATTTTGGAAATATATACTCATACAAAGAAAAACCCTTATTAAATATATCAAAAAACAAATAATTCATTATTTATTAATTATTAATAAGAAGGTTTCTTCTCTTCTCTCATCTGTCCTTGCCACGTTTACTCCATTATCAATTTCGTTTTAGGATAGTTTAGGGTTCTGTAGCGGGACTTATTTCATTTTTGTGCATTCTCTACGATCAATTTAGGGAATTTTCTGAATTAACATTCTTGCGGCCACAACTATAATATTGACCCAGAAAAACCAACTAAGTGCAAGGAAAATGTAGTTCCTTCCGCGCAACAAATCTATGTTCTGGTTTTGCATGAGACTTTGCAAGTGGGTTTTGCCCACGTCAAATAATATATATGGAGTTTCCTATCGTACGTACATTGATTATATTATATGTTCAATATAAGATTATCTTTCAAGCGAGGTGAAGTTGCCAAGTGTGATTTAGAGTTGAGAGGCTGACAAGCACGAACTCCACACAAAAGATAGGATATTAAAACTTACAAAATGATTTTGTTGAGGTGTTTCATAAGATATAAGATTTACATGTGGGCCAGGCATCTTTCCTTGGCATAATTAGAATTAATAATAAAGCTTAAGCCATGAACTTATGCCAGGCATCTTTCATAAGCTTATCCATGCATTCCAGCTGTTTGAGACTATAAATTCATGAACCTATGCCATATATACACTTATTAAAAACGAGTTATATTATTCATATAATAAATTTTTATAATATTTTTATATAATATTATAAAAAATATATATATAAATATAATTTCTCAGGAAAAAAAAAAAAATTACGTGAATATGCGCGTCAACCAGTATAATATTAGCTGAAACCCGCAAATAATCAAATAATCTTCTCAGCAGTAGGTGTGTGACGATAATTCAACTAAAATTAATTGAAAGCCTGAAATAATCTATATATTAGCTAGCAAGCTAGCTACCAGTTATAGGTGCATGATATGTATGTGTGGATAAAGATTTTTCTGGCGCAAGTCCCTCTATATATCTGGGAGTTATTTTGATTTTTGGGTCTTCACCGATTCAGGTCAATTCAGTGAACTTAGTTAAGAGAGAAAGCTTTCTCCATACTTTTATTATTATTATTATTATCCATAAGTTTTAAATCAAGTCTTTGTTTAAAAGAAATTAAATTTCTTACCACAATTAAACTATCAAGTGTTGCTGCACGGAGATAAATTTAATAGTAGCATAAGTAAGAGGTAATAAAATATAAAACTCTTTATATATTTTATTTAATAATTTAAATTTTCAAAAAGTATTTCATGACATGATATCATAACTTTTATTATTAAGTGGTTTAAAATTCAATCATTGTATCATTTTCATTTTTCTAAATAAAAAAGTTGATTTAATTACAAAATAAATAAACCATTGTTATAACTTCTGAAGATTGGAATATAAAATAAAAATAGCAAGCTAATGGAGCCAAGTTGTTTAAGGCAGAAGTACTCGTCGAACGGGGAAGTGCTTCACGCTTCCAGTTCCAAAGTTTGGTCTATGTCATAATAATGTGCTCCCTAAAACTTAACTTAATATTGTTTATCACTAATTATTTAGCTTTGTCTTTTGTCCTATGTACCCGATTCCTTGCATGTTGTTGTTTCTAGCTTGGCCCACCTCACCTTAATATTGTATCAACAACGCAGGCAGTGCTTCATAATACTTTAAGCCCTACCACACTATCAAGTCTTCACTGGTTTTCGATTAGCTATTTCATTATCATTATTTTTCTGAGCACCAAAGTCTTTGAGAGTTTCTTATTAGCAATTTAATATAACTGGGGAGAGTTGGTCGTTTCCGTAAAATAGCTTACAATTAATTGAAAGTTGAAACTACAATTCCTCGTCCATATATAACTCTTTTATTGTTAAATTTTATAATTAATAATATTAATTTACATGACGAGAAAGATAGAAAACTTAAATAAGTAAAAATTTTGCAACCAATTTTATAAAGTTGAGAAGTAATATTTTAGTATTGCTATTCTGATTTTAAACACTTCCCCATATATCTTTCGGATTTATATATTAGGCCAAAAACAAATTCGTTGCTTTTATTTAGATTAAAGATAACACACATTGACATATTATTTATAATCTGCATGCAGTACCTAGCCTACACCTACCTAATAACAGCCAAATTTATCAGCTCTAGCTCGCACCAATTAATTATAAACCTTCATAGCCAAGCATATGAGGTCGTGAAGTGAACTGATAATATATTACTTTTCAGTCGAAAGAACATTGCTAAATGATCCACTATAGATGATCAGATTCTTTACATAAAATAAGTTAAAAACTAGAGATTAGATTAATAGATTCTAAGTCTAGGCTATTTTGAACGTGTGGTATGCAAGAAGCATTGAACAATGAGATGTCAGAAAATCAGAACGAAGAGGCATACCAGAAGGCAACATTTGTTCTTTTCTTTTGGCTTAATTGCACTCAAATTTCATTATTTGCGAATTTGTTACCATATTTTTTCTCTCACATTTTATCAATTTATTTTGAAATCTTGTAAATTTTGTTTAATTATTAACTGTTCATTAAATACAAATTCGAAAAATTAAACAAAATTCACAAGATTTCAAAAATAGGGTGACAAAATGCAAGAAAAAAAATATACAGTGACAAAATTTACAAAATAATAAAACTTGGATGGCACAAAGTGTAATTAAGCCTTTCTTTTTAAAGAAAAAGAGCTTTGAATAAATAATTAGGCTATTATTTTAATTAGTCCTTTAACTTCAAATTGTACGTTCGTTCGAACGTAATCCCCACATGCAACGAAAAATATTTTAGCAAGGGCATGAAATGAAACCCGAGTGTTGTATTTATTAGGTTGCATTTGAAATCATTAAATTAAATTTGATTAACTAATTAAATAAAGAGTTTAATGGTTATACACTGTCAGTGTAAAAAGTTTTATACTGTCAACCAATCAGAATTCACCGTTGGTATGACTTTTAAAATATTTATTATAAAAGACAACAAACTTACAATAAATGGTGATTTGTGATTGGATGACAGTGTAAAACTACTTTACACTGTCAATGCATGACCTTTATTCTCTTAAATAAATTGAATGTTAGAAGTTTATTTTCATCATAGAAATTTATTGTGAGAAATAAGGTTTATATATATATATATGTCATTCTCTTCCCACTTTTTTCCCACTCAAAATTTCCACCTGTCAGCAACAGAATATTGCTTTGTGGACTAAAAAGGGAAACGCATGAACTGCACAAGAATTTACCAATGGTCAAGATCAACCAGGCTAATGCAAATATTTTTTATAATATTCTTATTTATTAATATTTCACTTAAATATTTGAATAAATTTAAAATTATATTTTAACATTTTTAATAAAATTAATTTTATTAAAAACATAATTTTAACTGTAGCTAACACTTTTTTTTTTGTAAAAGTGTATATTAAATAAAAAATAATATAAAGTGAAGAAAATATAGAAAGTTATTTTTAACAATTAATATTTTTTGTTTAAAAAAATATAAAAGAACTTATGATTGATCAATGTGGGAGTACATTTAAAATTATTAACATGCTTGATTAACATCTTATTTCCATACATTTAAAACGATGGAACCTAAATTTTTTTAAAGAAATTAAATTTATATTCTTTATCTAAAATAAAATAAATTAAAATAGGAATCAAAATTTATAATTATTAACATGCTTGATTCAACATAAATTTGGAGAAATAATAATTTATTATTTAAACTTCTATAAAAAAATTAAAAAAATATTATTTCTCCAGAATAAATTAAATAAAACATATATAAAAATTAATTGAAATATAAATTAAAAAATTTCTAACAAGTATGAAATAAAAATTACATTTATAACATTTTTAAATAAAATCGTTTAGGGTTTAGGCTACGGCTTAAAAATGTGATATTTAAAATTTTTGAAGCTGAAATGTCAAATTGAATATAGGTTATGACAAAGCTGAAGTATATTTTTGTATTAATTATATTTTAAATAATATATTATACATTAAAATAAATAGTGAAATGAAATTCAATGTTAAAATTAATAAAATTTATTTTTTTATTAAAATTTGTTAAAAATGAGTCTTTACAATTTTGAACAAATAATATCAATTGATCTTACTTGATAAAAATATGCAATCTCATAATTTATATAATAACATAATTATATTTTATATGTTAAAGTTTGTTTATCTTTATGAATAAGTAGTGAGATTGACAATGTAAAGAAATTTTATGTTATTATTCAATTACAAATTGTCATGAATGATAAATTTGTTGACTTTTATAATAATACTTTAAAAGTTATATATCAACGATGATTTCTGATTGATTGAAAGTTTAAAATTTTTACATTGACAATACATAGAAAATAAACTCTATTTTTATTCCTCCCATATTTATTTTTTGTCTCTTCAATTCACACAATGAAAGTGATATTGTTGTTGTTATGTATAATTGTTTATTGTTGTCAAAATAAAATAATAGAATTATTTTCTTATTATATAATCTATAAAAAAATATTTTTTTTAATTTTTTACATCTATATAATCATGAAAAATATGTATGCAATTCCAACTGTTTCACTTTTGTTATTTTATAGTTAAATAATGTTATTACAGTAAAAACTCATAAATATGAACACTACCATATTGTACCAAAAAAAAACCATATTGTAAAAATTATTAACAATGAAAAAAATAATATAACATAAATTGAAAGAAATTAAATCAAAATAAATTTTTTTGCATCAAGGTTAATTGTCTAACCAAATGTTGGATTATATTTGTCTAAACCAATGTTCAACCATAATCAATTATATGTTTCACTTTCTAGAGTTAAAAGCAAGGGTTGAAATTTTTATTAATACAGGATAAAGAAGAGATAACTTTAAACATCATCACTAGTATTGTCTTAAACTTATAATAAGTAAGAGTTGTCTCAAATTTTCTTTATTGATATATCTTATTTAAACAGAAACTATTTTAATAGCTACATTGTTATTATGACTTTTTGTAATGTATTCATTAGTCCAATTGGTCTATTCCTAAGATTAAAATATTAAATATTTGTGTTTCAATACATGTGCAAACACTACAAAGGATTTTTACACTCTTTTTATTTTTTTAGTTAATAAAAAATAGTACAAATGCTTCATATGCTAACTAACTTCACTTGATAGAAAGTGACTAAGTCATTATAAGAAAAAACATTTATATAAATTAATAACTAAATAACATCAAAGAAAAATGTGTGACAATCTGTGAATCAACATGTTATCATACTAGTTCCCATATAATATTTGGCGATTACATTTTTCTACCCTATACGCAACGTAAAATGTTTTAGCAAGGGCATGAAATGAAACCTGAGTTTTGTACTTACTAGGTTGCATTTGAAATCATTAAAATTAAATTTGATTAACTGATTAAATATATTGAATGTTAGAATTAATTTTCATCTTAGAAATTTATTGTAAGAAATAAGGTTTAAATTAATTTAAGTGTAAAGTGTAGAGACTACAAATTTAGAATACATTAAATGCCAAAGAGAAATCCCACCACTTCAAACATTCCATCCATACCTTCATATAAAACTCACTAAAAAAACAGGTGTGATACAAACTCCCCAACCTTCATACACACTTTGCAAAAGTTGTCTTGCCATTGAATAACATAATGAACTACTAAATTTTCAAGTGTTGGGATTTGATTATAGGCTAACTTCTAAACACATCCACCTTAGTAGAAGCATAAATATGCCACATTCTTGAAAACACCTCATCTCTATTCATCCTGTGCCTAGACATAATGATTTTATATGCTAAATGTACTAAATATATCCCTACACTATCGTCTCTCCAAACCCATTTATCTTCTTTATTTTCTTTTAGCACGACTTGGCTCAAGTAAACCTAAAACTCATTGAACAACTTTGTTAGCACAAAGGACAATTAACGGCCCCAAATTATGTTTTGATCAAACAAACAAAATATTAAGTTTTTGTATTAAGATTGAATGGATTTTTTATTATGAAAGACAAAGTAACATTGTCTTATTTAGACGATATCTTAAACACAACGTTTCATTAAAATACTCGCACATATACATATTTGTCTAAGTTACCTTTCAGGAACTCAAAAGCTTTATCACAACATCTTATAAGCTTTAAAATGCATCAAGAAAGCTTGAGAAAAAGTCAACCAAAAAAGCTCTATCACCTGTGGCATGACACGAAAAAAGTAAGATAAGCAAGATGCTTTATCTTATCAAAGTGACAAGTTGGTGAAAGGCATCTAATGCAACAATAAATGTTCCAACTTCACTTTCTCTCTTTGAAAAAGAAGAAAGAGAGTGCAAGGCAAAGCACTCACAACGACTATTTTATTAAAGGTCTATAAATACTAGAGTGGCGAAGACTTGAGAAGAATTCTTTGAAAAAAAATCTTGTATCTAGCCTAAACTTTCAAACGCTCTTTTTTCTTCCTTATAATATTATGTAAAACTAAGACTTGTGTGTAATCCTTGTACATTCATATGATAAGACGAAATATCTGTGACCATTACCTTTCCCTTATTTTTAGTAAAAAGGTGGAAGCCTGAAAGAGGTTTTATAACAAAGAATACTTATTGTATTGTTTGAAGAAGCAAACCAAAGAATACTCAGTGTAAGAGTTTGAAGAGGCTTAGTGCAAAGAATACTTGTAACTTAATGAGTTAGTGAAAACTTGGTAGTATTGGCAAGAACTTGATGTAGTCTCGAGTTGGAGATAAACCAATATAAACTTGTGTGTTGATTTTTCTCTTCTATCTTTTAAATTGTGTTTAAGTCTATCTTTCATCAAACATTGCCTTATTTTGATAAAATCTATTACCATGGTCTTTTAAAAGAATTAAACAATACCCCATTTGATCTTTCTAACATATCGCCTGTTTGATAAGACGATAAGATGTTTTTCAAAAAGATTTGCTAAAATTTCTTAAAACACAATTCAACCCCCTTCTTGTGTTTTCCTATGTTCTAGAAACTCTACTTTCCATTAAAAACAATTCTCTTGTCCGTTTCCACTTCCATATCCTTAGCCTCCTTGCCATATCCCACAATTAGCCACTCTTGCATGCTTATTTTCTAAAAAATTGTACAACCTATTAAATCTTCTATATATTACCATAATATCAGCAATCCAAGGTTCATGCCAACACAAGGTGTCACCCCTACCTCCCACATATTTTATGATTAAACTTGAAAACCAATTTGCCTAAAACCATGTCTCTAAATCCTCTAAGTCATGTACATTTAACCACCATTTGAAATCTTTTTGCCCCTCATTTCTCTCACCACCTCCCACAACCCATATTTAAGATTTAATACCTTTAACCACAGAGTTGGTGTCTTTGTCCTCATTCTCCATAACCACTTTCCTAATAGTGCTAAGTGAAAAGCTTTTAGATTCCTAATCCCCAAATCGCCTTTGTCCTTTTCCTTATAAATATTTTGCCAAGCTATTTAGTGTATTTGGAACCACCCACTACAAAACAAATCAGCTTTATTGACGAATCAATTTATAAGTAATTTTTAAAATCCGTCACTAAAAATTTAGTAACACCAATATTAGTGATGAAAAAGCAATTTCTATCACTAAATTTTGTCACTAATGCATTAATTTCTTGCAGTGACCCCAAAGAAAAATTCTAAAAAGAGATTCAAGAATACAAATAATACCTTAAGGAGCCTTGAAAAGAAATAAAGAAAGTAGATTGGAATCAAGTATAGGATTGACTTTAACAACACTCCTATGGGAAGAGACAAATGATGGCTTTCACACAAAAGATAATTGCTTCCTCACATTTTCCATGATAGTGTGCCAAGTTGATTTTCTTCTAGGATTCATATCAACAATTAAACCAAGACATACAAAAGGAATTGAACCAAGCTCATATTCAATCTTACTCATCCACATTGATTCCCATCACCTAACTCTTATGGTAATTAACTTTTGATCTTGATACAATCTCAAATAGCTATAATAGATATTTAATCACCCATACATTCTTTGGGGGAGTTGAAGAATAGAATAAAAGGGCATTTTGAAAAGCAATTCTTAGAGATATGATGGCAAAGCCCAAAGCTTAAACCTATACAGTTTTCAAAAATATCAGAAAATGATAAATTATTTTTGGTCACTTCATTCTCAGAAGAAGAAGTTAAAGAGGCAGTAGAGTTGTGAGAGCTCAAAGACTCTGGGTCCTGATGGTATAAATTCTTCTTTTCTTAAGGAGTTTTGGGATACCATCAAAGGTGACTTTGTGGCTTTTCTGGAGGAGTTTCATGTTAGTGGGAAGCTGGTCAAAGGATCAAATAGTTTGTTTATAGATCTTGTGCCTAAGAAAGAAAATCAACAAATAGTAGGGAATTTTGGCCTATCTCTCTCATTAGTTATGCGTATAAAGTGCTTGCTAAGCTTTTAGCAAATAGATTTGGTCAGGTAATTGCATAAATGATCTCAGAATGTCAAAGAACTTTTGTAAAAAGGCGCTAGATTCTTAATGGAGTGCTTATTGCAAATAAATTGGTGGATGAGGCAAAAAGGAATCATAAGGAGGTGCTTCTGTTCAAAGTTGATTTTGAAAAGGCATGTGATTCAGTGAGCTGGGGTTTTTAGATTACATGATGATGAGGATGAGTTTTCTAGTAAAATGGAGGTTCTAGATACAAGAATGTTTATTTATAGCTTGGGGGTTTTGTTTTGGTTAATGGAAGCCTAACAAAAGAGTTTAATATGGGCATAGGCCTAAGGCAAAGGGATCCATTATCTCCTTGTTTATTCCTCATTGTCGCTAAAGGTTTGAATGGGGTGTATAGTGAAGTAATGCCCTCGAGCCTATTTTTTGGGTATAAGTTGGAGCCTATAGGGCATAGTTTATCCCATCTGCAATTTGCTTATGACACCCTAATAATTAGAAAAAGGTCCTACCAGAATGTGTGTGTTATTAAGGCAATACTACAATTGTTCAAGGTGGTATCCGGGTTGAAGGAAAATTTTCATAAAAGTAATCTTGTTTCCTTTGGATGGCATAGACAGCTTGTTTCCTTCACTGCAAGGTTGGTGTGATTCTGTTTGTGTTTCTTGGCCTCCTAGTTGGAGCTGATCATAGGAAACTGTTTACTTGGTTGCCTGTAATTGATAAGGTTCAGAAGAGATTATCAAGTTGGAATAGTAAACATATTTTTTAGGGTGGAAGAATTGTGCTCTGAAAGTCAGTCTTGTTTGCTTTCCTGATCTACTTTCTTTCTTTTTTTAAGGTGCCAAAAGGTATTTTTCTTTCTCTTGAATCTCTTTTCAAAAAAAATTTGTGGGGAGGAGGTGAGGTGACAAGGAAAATTCATTCTGTTGCTTGGCAAAAGGTATGTAGTGATAAGAAGGAGGGAGGATTGGGGATTAAGGACTTATAGCTTTTAATATGGAGTTATTAGGAAAATGGTTATGGAGGATTAGGGTAGATAAAACAAGGTTGTGGTATAAATCCTTGTTGCATAGGTACAGGTCACGAGAGGGGGTGTTAGATTTAAGTAGGGAAAGGGGGTCTAAGTGGTGGAGGAATATTTACTCTTTAGAAAAGCTAGTTCGGGGTTTCAGGAATATTGGTTTTCAAATATAATGTTTAGGAAGGTTGGTGATGGGAGGGAAACTTTGTTTTGGTTAGATCCTTGGGTGGAGGGAGAGGTGTTGAAGGATAGGTTTCATAGGCTTTTCACAATGTCAGAAAATAAGAGAGCTTTGGTGAGTGACGTCGGTGAATGGAATAGGGAGTTTGGAGTTGGAAATGGACTTGGAGAAGACCTCTCTTCTAATGGGAGGAAGATTTGTTACGTGAGTTGGAAAATGTGGTGCATAGGGTAGTTGTAAAGGTTGGAGTAAAGGATTGTTGGGTTTGGAAGGCGGATTTAAGTGGGAAATACTTGGTAAAGGTAGTATATAAAGTGTTAAGGAGTATGTCTTCCACAAATGGGGACTTTTTCTACAAATAGGTGTGGCATAGGTGTATGCCTTTGAAGGTGAGTGCTTTTGTGTGGAAATTATCTTAAGACTGCATTCTGGTTTTGCTGAATTTATTTTCTAGAGAAGTCCTTCTACTATCAATGATTAAGTGCAAGGGATGCCATCTACAAGTGGAGTCTGCAACGCATCTCTCTTTTGATTGTCCGTTTTTTTCTCAAGCCTAGATGCACTATCTTCAGTGGTGAAGGATTTCCTCTGCGTTACATCATGATTGTAAGTCCCATTTCCTTCAATTTATGGGACTGTTTCCATGTCCGTCAACTCAGCAAATGTTATGGCAGACTGTATGGTTTTCAATAATATGATCTATTTGGTTAGCAAGAAATAGGCATCTTTTCAATTCTACATCTTTGGATATGGAGCATATTATAGAGATGGTGAAGCTAAAGTCATGCAATTAGATTAAAGCACACTACACTACTTCTTTTTATCTTGTGTCTTCTTGGTTTTCTAATCCTACAAGTTGCCTTGGAGTCCTGCCTATTGATTCGTAAAATTCATGTGACTAATACAACTTAATGGGGAGCTCAATATTGCCTTTATTACATAAAGGTTGTGAGGTGCTTTCTTGTTGGGTTATTTTCAATGGATGTGCACTCACGTCTTTTTGAGATATGCATAATTTGATGGCTTCATTTGGCCTTGATGCTCTACCCAAGATGTCATTGCTGGCACCTTTGTACAAGTCCTTCTGTTTCATGTCTTGTGCCTATCAATACATAGGTAACTATGGGGTTCTTCTTTAGTTAAATTTGGTGAGAGCTGGTTCTTTTTTTACCTATATTTTTATGGAGGACAATGTGATTTCTAGATATAGGTGTTTTGCACTTTACGCAAGGTGGTGGGCAAGGATTTTTACAAGTGGGAAATGGGTTTTTGCTATTATTTTCATTGTTTCTATAAAGGGAAATTGGAATGTACCTACTTTTTGTATTTTGGCACTACTTGTGCTTTACCATACGTTCTTTGGTTTCTTAGCTTTAATTATCAAGATATCATTCGCAAACTGCAAATATGTTACAATAAACTCTTGAATACCAAACTTATACCTATTGAATAGCCTGAGGAAATTTCCTTTTAAAAAAATGACATTAAGGCTCTCAATTACAATGAGGAATGAGGAAAAAAAAAAAAGATAATGGATCCCCTTGCCCTAAACCTCTACCTACTACAAACTCCTTTCTTAGGCTACCATTTACTTAAATTGACATCCTTGATATCACTAAATATTCAGCCACCCACTTCTTCCATTTTTCTCCAAAGTTCATCCTCATCCTCATATAATCTAGGAACTTCCAACTAACAGAATTGTATGCTTTTTCGAAATCTACCTTAAAAAATATTACATCTTTGTTTATCCTTTTTGCATCATCCCATAACTCATTAATAATGAGAACACCATTTAAAATTTGCCTTTATATAGGACAAAAGCAATCTAAGATTTTTAAATTACCATGTGAATAACCTTATGAAGCATGTTGGCTAATATTTTTTAAAGCACCTTGTACATACAACCAATAAGAAATATTGGTTTCAAATCTCTAACCTTTTATTGATTGTCTTTTTTTTAGGGATCAATACAATAAATGAAGTATTAAAACCCCTCATTAACGTCCCATTAGCATGAAACTCTTCTAGGAAAGCTACAAAAATCTAGTTTGATGAATTCCTATAACTCCTTAATGAAAAGGAAATTAACACCATCTGGTCTCAGCCTCTTCAAACTCTCGCAATGTTAAATTGCAACTTTGTTCTCCTCCTCTAAAAATGGTGCAATTAGCTCATCTTTATCTTACTCTTCAAGTTGCATAATAATATTCACATCACCTGGCCTCAATTTCTCCCGATTTCGACTGTTGAAATTTTTTGGAAATGATTCTTAATTTCATATTTTAACGATAAAAGATCTTCCATTTTTGTGTCATGGCAATTAAGATATTAATTCCATTCGTTCTTATCCTTTTGTGAATGCATGCATGAAGAATGCAGGAATGTAGAATCCCCCCCCCCCCCCCCCCCCCCCCCCCCCCCCCCCCCCCCCCCCTAATCCCCCCCCCCCCCCCCCCCCCCCCCCCCCCCCCCCCTCAACCATCTAATTATTGATTGTTGCTAAAGTAAGCTACACCTCATAGCTAATAATTTTTGTATATTAGCTGCACATTGATCCCTCAACATTGTGTCCTCCTCCTCACATCATACATACATACACACACACACACACACACACATATGGTGGATTGCTAATATACTCCCACCTTATTTTATTTAGAGTACATTAACAACCCTACACGCAAAAAATAGTTCTTTTATTTAGTAAATTTATTTTAGGGATATTAAAGTAACTTATTATTTAGTTTTTTTTTTTTAAAAAAAACTCATTTCTCCCTCATCTCTCATTTATTTCTCCCATTCATTTCTCTCTCTTCTCTCATCTCTCACATACTATTTTCATTGTATCATCCAAAAATTCTAAACTCATCTTTCTTACTCATTTTCAGAGTGACTATTCTTCTTCCTTTACACAACATTGTACCACCATCCCAACCACTATGTTAACCTTAACTTCACTTCAACCGCACCTTTCCCAAAACCAAAATCACTTCCTATACAATCCCTTTGAAAATTAAGAATTATGTGTTCTTATCACACATCTATCTTAACGACACACACACACACACACGAACATGCACAGCAAAATCAATGCCATATGGTAATTTTTATATGCACTAAGAAAAGATTTATTCCTCTTGTTCAAGTGTTTATATATGTTTGGTTTCAAATCTTGCTAATAGAAACACATATAGGAGGTATAGCCAAGATAACTCATCTTATGACCTTGTAGCTAGTAATAGAATTATGCACCACTATTGTTGCAGGCACCAAACATGTAGGTCTCAAGAACATACTAGGATATGGTAAGAACATGATCTTGCATTACTAGTGCAAAGGTAATGATATGGCAAGCAAAACATAGCAGATGAGGATGAGTTTAGAAATTTTGAATGAGATAATGAAAATAGTACATGAGAGATGAGAGAAGAGAAAGAAATAGATAGGAGAAGAGAGAGAATGAGTTTAAATTTTTTTAGAATAATAATAATTACTTTAATATCTCTAAATAGATTTACTAAAACTAAAAAAAAAAAAACTAATTGGTTTTTTGTTTAAATTTTTGGTTGTAGGTTGCTAACTCTAACTAAAAAGGTGGGAGTATATTAGCAATTCCATATATACATACATACAAACATATATATATATATATATATATATATATATATATATATATATATATATATATATATATATATATATATATATATATATATATATATATATATATATATATATATATAAAGGGTCAGAATTTGTTGACACTAGGTGTCAAAGTTAGTTAAATTACACCTTCAATAACTTTTTGTAGAATGCAAATTTAACCAATCCAACCATTAAATATGTGATATTATCTTCATGTATCAAATTTCACATAATTTGGACTTTTCTAGATATGTTATCTAATAATTAATATTTACATATATTTTAATATCATATTATACGTTAAAATAAAGTAATGTGATGAACTTGCTAAATAATTTAGAATTGTATACAATTTTGTATGCCTAATCTAATTAATAAGAACATAAAATTCAATTGTTAGATCGATTAAATTTACATTCTACAAAAAATTATTGAATGTGTAATTTGACTAACTTTGAAACTTGGTATTAACAAATCCTGACTTATATATATATTTATATAAGGATGGGAATCAAGTTACTCCAAGAGTAATTCTTGGTCGAGTTACTCCACTCAATAACTCTTAGTATATATTAAATTTCAACGATCCAACCGTTACATTAAAAGATTTCATTAAGTAGATCAAATTTTTATAAGTTTAAAAACTATTTGATACTTAATTAAATAAATTCAAATAACCTATAATATATGTTTCTAAATTATAAGTCAATGTCGACCATAAGATTAAATAGCTACAAATGTCTAATTTACCTAAAATTTAGTATGCATGATCGTTGATATTAAAATATGCAATGGTTAGACCTTTGAAATTTAATATATATCAAGAGTAATTAAATGGAACAACTTTACCAAGAATTACTCTTGGAGTAACTTGATCCCCACCCTAGGGAGAGAGAGATAAATGAGTTATTTATATGTCGTTAATGTTGAGCTTATAAAACTAGGACTTGACTCATTTAAATAATTGAGTCAAATTTCACACTTGAGTTTATTTATTTAATTAAACAAACGAATTTGATCAAACATTTAACGAATTAAGCACGAATGGTTCACTAATAGCCTAACTTATTTAAACTCCTAAACACAAACCACCTGATGGACACTATTATAAGTTGAACTTAGACCTAAGATGTGGGTCGAATGAAGGCTAATTCAAGGGTGGGAGAGGCAAAAAATACCCCACGGTAGGTAAGTTATGTCAATCGTTGGATTTAGGCACTTTAGTATCCACTGTTTAGAAATCCTAATTTGTGAACTGGAGGTAACTTGTTTTTAAAATAAATATAAATAAAGTAAGATCTAACTAGATAATCCACATTGAATAATTTAAATTTAAATTTCCAGCTAGGTCTGAAAATAATTTTATGCTATTTGTAAAGGTAAGTTCAATGCTCACCCAAACAAAACATCATCATCTCCATCAATAGTTAGGATTATTGTTTGATTTCCCATTCCCTTCACCATCCTCCTTATCTGGAATTCATTCAAAAGTACTATGTGCAGGTGAGTACGCCTAGGAAGATCCAACTTTAACACATAACGATTCTCCATAAAGGTCATTGTGGTTTTAACTAGGGTTTTGATCTTTTTAAGACTTATTGTAGTTTATCAGTCACACCTTTTTTGGATGAATCTACCTCCATATTAGATGACTATTCCTTCCTCCACAAACCCTAAATCGAAATCTGTTATCAAAAATTTGTTGTTGAAATAACTTTCCCCCAACTAATAGAATGCGTCCTTGCCACTTACCCCTTCGTAAATTCCATTTACCCTTTATAAACCTACTCCAAATGCCAACCTTCCCATACCACTTCGTCAACTTTGATGCCCCACCATTGACAATCAACGTATGAAGCTTCGACATCGTTAAGGTTCGATTTGCACATACACCACATTTACTTCATTTTGTCCAACCAACCTTAGTTACAAACTGCTTTTTCTGCTACCAAATTTGGGGAGAAGCATAGTCGATGAATGATTCATTTGTTGGGGTATGCATCTTTTTCATTCTAGCAAAATAGTTGCAATCGTCTTCTATGACCTACTTTCACAGCCATTAACGGAATTACCTTACAAATAACATAAGATTATTTTACACTAGTTAGAAAGTTTAATTTAAATTATTCAACGTGGATTATCCAGTTAGATATTACACTATTTATATTTATTTTAAAAATAAGTTACCTCTGGTTGACAAGTTAGGATTTCTCAACCATAGATGTTAAAGAGTTCAAATCCAACGGTTGCCATAACTTATCCACAACGGGGGATTTTCTTGACTCTCCCACCTTAGAATTAGCCTTAAATGACATCAAATGGGTGACATTAATATGTGCACTAGTTTGACGAGGAGCAACCCAACGTGAGGGGAAAAAAGAGCATCTTAGCATGTAGCAATTTTGGGTCCAAAAGGATGAATAGAGGTAATTAAGCTGGACAAACAACATTGCAAGTGGCTTACAATATTGATGGTTTTGCAGTACACAAGACTACAAAAGACAAAGTTGGATCCGGGGAATAGATTGAATTAAAACCCAACATGGCACTTTTGAATATAAAAAGTGAATCACTTGATCACCAGAAGAAAAAAAAAGTGAGTCACTAATTGGTTTGTTTTATACTACATTTTCTCACCAAATTAACAATTAACTCATTGTAATATTCAGTAGGTATAGTATTAATAAAAATTTTAATAGGCAAAGAAAATATAAATATTGAAGATAAGTACTAGTAACAACAAAAATAATCATAATCATAACAATAAAAACAATAAATTAAACCAAGGTCCAGTAAAGCACTCAAGCAACAAATTAAAATTTAGGTGCTTTCAAAAATAATAACTTTTAGTTCCAAAATATCATGTGTAAGCATGATCACTTCCATATTATATAACATGTAAGCACAGTTAAGAGGTATTATACCCTACTTAATTTATTATAGCTAACAAAACTAGCTTCCTAGTGTCTTATTATTATCAGTTCCACATTATATTAAATCACACACTCACGATTCCAAATGAGATATGTAGATTCCACAATCAAACTCAATCCCCATAACCCAGCAAGCCCACACACTCACGCACCAACCCCTCTCAATCTAAACTTCAGCTTTGGCTTCAGATGGACCTCTTCATTCCCTCTGCACTCATCGACTGTACTCCAAGTGTGGCCATGTGAACAACACACGCAACCTATTCGACGAAATTCCCAGCCGAAACGTGGTCTCTTGGACTACCCTCGCGACGCCGTTTGCGTGTTTCAGGATAGGGATGAAAAACTCGACAATAGAAGAAAAGGGTAGTGACAAAATCTCTCAGTTCCAAAACCTAATTGAAGCAAACTCTTGCAGAACCACAACAAAAGGAAGAAAAAAAATAAGATAGTGAATAAATATATGCCGAAAAAAAATGAAAAGAGATACACTCACCCAAAGCGACACTAATTGATTGAGCTGCACATAGAAAAAAAAAAAGGGGAAAAGAAATTGGAAGATTAAAAGGAAGAAAGAGAAATGAAAGGATATAGAGAGAAGGCATGGTCGAGCAACGAGGGGGTTTGTGGTTGTCGACGACAAGCTATGGACGGTGTACAAGCGCTACGGTGTTGTGGTAGAGGAGGAAAGACGAAGTGAAGAAGAAGAAGAAAAAAAAAGGAGGGTAAAACGGGGAAGGAGGGGGAAAAGAAAAAGAAAAAAAAAAGAATAATCAAAGCCATCACAATTTTATATTACTTAATCCAACGTCTCCAATTTGTTTCCTACCATGGGAAACATCTCCAACTCCCCACGCTAAAATCAGCCCCAATATCACATAATAACATGATATCAAGATAGGGGAAAAACTGAAACTCCTATACAGCCACATCATGACAGTACTTAAAAAATTGCTTTTAAGATTCAGTACATTAAATTCAAAAAGAAAGAAAAAAATCTAAGATCTCCAAGGATTAACATTTCTATCTCTAAAATTTGGACCTATATTTTGATAATGTAGATTTAAATTATTGGTTTAAATATATTTTTGTTTCTATAATATATCTTTTTTTGGATTTAGTCCTTGTAATTCTTGTAAATGATCCTTATAAAATTTATTTTTTATATTTTAGTCCTTACAATTTTGTTTGTCATTGTAAGATTTTTTTTTTCAATTTAGTCCTTATAATATTTTGTTCATTTTGAGTTATGTTCCTTTGAAAAAAGTTTGTAGGGAATTAAAAGCAAATTATTCACATATTACAAGGACACAAAACACAAAAAAAAAAAAAAAAGAGTATTTACAAAGACTAAAACAAAATAACAAGAATCAAATAAAAAAAATTACGAGGACCATTTTAAAAGAATAATTTATAAGGATTAAAACCAAAAATGCAGTATATTATAGGAACCAAAAATATATTAAAGCCTAAACTATTCTAAATGTATACCATTAAATTTACTGTTGTAGAAAGAATTTATTTTTTAAAGTTCTTAGGATAAATTTTTAAATGAATGAAATTTTCTATTTTAATTTCCTGAAATTCCATTTTTATAAATAAAATTTTGGACATTACACATAATCATTAAACTCTATTCCTACAACATCACAATCATGGAAATCCTTGTCAAATCTATTTCTACTCATAATTTCCCAAATGGAACCAAAATCAATTCAATAATGACTAGTTAAAGAAAACATTAAGAATAAGAAAAATTGCACAATAAACATAAAAAGACTATTAGCTAGTTTGTTTGTGTTTAAAAAAAGTGATTTTTAAAAAGTGATTTATTTTTAAGAGATTTTTTATAGGGTTAAATATGTTTTTAGTCCTCCAAAAATATGACAGAATTGGTTTTTAATTTCCAGAAATTTTTTTCTTGAATAAAGTCTATCAAATATTAAAAATATCTTAATTAGATCCTGTGTTAAACTCTATTTAATTTTTCTGTTAAATGATGGTCACATAAGCATCATAGTCACCATTAATTTGTTGATGTGGCCGTACATGTTAATTGTTATATCCAGGTTAGATTAGTAACATATTTTTTAAATAAAATTATTACATATTTAACCCTAAACCACAGATTTTTTTAACCCTAAAACAAAAGTAATTACATGATTTTTATTAAAAGTTATCACTGGCACTTCAGGTAATAAAATATTTTACTTGAAAGCTGATGTGGTCATCATTATAACAGAAAAGTTAAACAGAGTTTAGCACATAGATCTAATTAGGGTATTTTTAATAATTAAGAGACTTTATTCAAGGAAAAAAATCTCCTGGGAACTAAAAGTAATTCTGTCATATTTTTGAAGGACCAAAAACATATTTAAGCCATTTTTATATAGCAAAAGCCAATTTGCATTTGATTACAATCATAAAAATTCGTTTTTAAATAAAAGTGTTTTTTTAACTTGTTTATATATGAGAATCTAGAAGTACTTTTTTCCACAAAATTACAATAAAAGATCTCAACAACACTTCTAAATTAACATATTTGTTTAGAAAAGAAGTTTTTGCACATATTAAAAATTTAAAATAAATAATAATAGAAATACCCAATTATAATTAAATATTTTATTTAACATAATTATTTAGTATAATATTTAACAATTTTAAAAAAAGTTACTTCATACATACATACATACATATATACATACATACATACATATATATATATATATATATATATATATATATATATTCCTATGGTCCCAAAATTGAACTGGCCGTTCAACCGGGACACTGGTCCTATGTCTGGTCTAATGAAACCAGGAAATCGACTTGTGAAAGAATCGATCCAAAAACCAATGAGTTGGTGAAAATTGATAAAACCAGTGAAAACCTAGTCACTAAATGCAGTTCAAAATCTATAAGGCTATACTAGCTTGACATGAGGTTTGTTGTTGTTGCCACACTTGAATGGTGCCTTAACACTTGAAGGCCCTTATTCATTGCTTTGCTAGATGTCGAAAAGCTTGTTGCCGGATGTTACTCTACTACAACCTTTGTCTAACTTTGATCTATCTAAACTCTAAACATGTCACAATCACCGATGACCCCTCCTTCGTCCTAGACTGCCAAAGCATGCTATTTAAGAACAGACTTGCCTTCATGATCTATATTTATTTGATGTAGTGTGATTGATCACCAGATATACAAAAGTAGTTTAAAATTACCCATTTTTTCCTGTTTGCGAAGTTTTGTTTTGCATACCAAGTTATTTTCTTATTATTCTTTATTTATACTAAATATTTCTAATCTGATTGCTTGGTTTTTATTCATAAACAATGCTAACTCTTTTTTTTTTGCATTATATAAATGTAGTTTGGTTGCTATCTATTAAATATCACTCCAATATGTGTTTCTCGAGCACAACTTATAGCTTTATTTTATGTTATTTTCTTTTCCTTTAATATAATGGTAATTTTCAATTGGGATCTATTGAAATCTACCTATATAATAGTGTTTATTTCTAATTTTTAGTAGTGTAAAGATATAATATTATGTTTTTTTTATATTATTTGTATATATTATTTAATTTGTATTAATACAAGTTCAACCATAGTTCGACATTGAACCTTAAACCAATGCCTTGACCAATTCAAAGACCAGTCTAATTGTAAAAACATTGAGAGATTCTATACTTAATATTCAATATTTATATATGAAAAACTTTATTACATTTTAACCCCTGGTGCACGTAAACAAGAGACAAACACTCCACAGCTGAAACCTACTAGGGTTGGCTTAGTGGTGGGCAGTTGAGGTAGTATGCATAGGTCAAAGGTTTTAACCTCAATGTGACTATGTAAGAAAAAAAAAACACTCCAAAGGTGCACGGGTAGGTGGAAATTTTGTCACTATTATTTGAACCACTTTTTCTTATGTGATTTCAGTTATTTTAAATATGTTTTTTTGTCTCTTTTACCGTGAGTGATTTTTCAAAAAGTAGGTATAGAATAGCTTTTCAAAATTATAATTTAATAAGTACTTTTTTTATAATAAAAAAATGATTCCTTTTAATAAATGATTTCAAACAAATGCACTCTAATTGAATAGAGGAATTTAAAAGAAAACCAATAAAACATGATTAGATACAAGGAAATAAGAAGAATTAAAAAAAAATGATAGATGCTGCATTGTGTGCTTTAAGTCCTCTCCTAAGGTTTAGACCTTTAATGTATTGAATGAGTTTTTGTGTCTTTTCTCACTATGGGTCTAGGTCCATTTTTTTCTCTCTTAATTTTTGAATTTTTAGCAAATTGAGATCGAGCCGTAGCACTTCAAGTGTTCAAGCTAACATTTTTTCTTTTTCTGCATTGGCACTTAGCATAGAGATTTGACATTGAAGTGCCAATGCCGTTGTATTTCTCCTAACCTTCAACGATTAAGCTATGGGTTGACGCTTCAAGCATTGAGGAATTTGTGCTCTTAGGTTTTGGATGCTCTTCCTAGAGCTTCCAACACTTAGCCACCTAGGTCTTGTGCTCCAATTTTAATTGGGGCACTTTTCGAGTGCTTTTGACACCTTTGGTGCTTTAGGCAGCCACAATCAAGGAGCTTACTATATTACATCACCTTTTCACTATTCTAACACATAGTGTTTGTGTTTATTCTTCAACTTCTTCTATTCATCCTTACAGGGCTAAGCACCCATGAATTTGAAGTATACTATTTTCCAACACTTAGACGAGTGCCTTTTAGCAAATCTAATGCCAACACTTGTTCCTCAAGTTTCTTCCATTTAACATTCTAGTGCTTAATGCTAATTCTGGCGCTTTAAGCGTCTAACTTAAAAGCTTTTTGACTTCAATTTCTTGTTTCCTTGCATAAAGAACCACTAGTACAATTTTTATATCTAAAATTTACATCAGTTTTTGAGAAATTGACGTAATATGAAAAGTGGTGACATTTTTGTAATATTGGGATGGACATTCTAAATTGGTTGCTATAGAATTGATCCAAACACTTTCTAGATCAATTGTTCTAAGAATTAATGTAGAAAGTATTTTTTAGATTAGTTATTTAGCAACCAATCTAGAATGTGGATGCCTTTTGAAACTTTTCAAATTCTTAACAAGACTTTCTAGATCAGTTGTACTAAAAATCAACCTAGAAAGTATTTTCTAGATTGGTTCTTTGTACAAACGAATCTAAAATGGTGACGCCTTACAACTTTTGAAATTTTTTACAAGACTTTCAAAATTAGTTATGCTAAACACTAATCTAGAAAGTATTTTCTAGATTATTACTTGGTATAATTGATCTAACATGTTGATGCCCTATGCAACTTTTTAAATTTCTAACAAGACTTTCTAGATCAATTGTATTAAGAACGATCAAGATAATACATTTTAGATCAAATCGTAGTATAACCAATCCAGAAGGTCCAATATAGGTTTCCTGATTTATCTAACGCGCTCATATTTTTGTTCTCACTCCAATTTTTAAACTCCCATTTTCAAACCATCCTTTACTCCAACAAGTTCTTAGTTTTTTTTCTCTCTCTGATTATGACTCCGTTTTCAAACCCTAGTCTTCTTTTTTGTTTCAAACCCTAACATTGTTATTTGTCTCTCTTATTGATAGCGTACTGTGGTATAGGTTGTGTATTATGTTCAAAAGCTCTAAAAAGTGTGTTTAAAGGCTCCAAATTGTGTCATCAACTCGCTCAAGGTGTCATGGTCTGCTTTAACCACATATAAATCATGAATCTTCTCTTTTCTGATTACATGGGTCAAATGCGAGAAATTTGATTGCTACAAGAATTGAGAATATGTAGTCCAACACCCATTTTCTATTGGATCAAAACTAAAAACAACAAGAAATAGGAGTTGGAATGTACAAAGTGGTAGTGATAGGTTTGTCAAAAATTAATGAATATAATTGAGGGGAGTTTATAATAACAAAAATGTAGAACAAAAAGGGAAGGAAAACTCTTGTTTCTAGTTTTGTATTTGTAGTTTTCCTATTAGAAATTGTATATTAAGGAGGTAATGAAGTTGTAGTTTTTTCTTTAAAAAAAAATTGACTTTTTACATAGATTATATTTATGGCTATAATCGATCCAGAAAGTTTTTTTCTACACCAATTCCAAAATCGAACTAGAAAGTATTGACTTGCTATATCATTTGATTCTATATCCGCTAGCAAAACTAATCTAAATGTGAAAAACAACCGAACCATGTTACGAGCATTTTTTTTACTTGTGTATAAAACATAATTAAAGCTCTCAATTTCAGTTGAATCCTTAATTCATTAAAGCACACAATCTTTATTACTAATTATTCTCATTATTTATTTCAATTTCAATCAAATTCCTTTAGGTTGTGTTTGGATGAGGAATTTTTAATTTTCAAAGAATTTAAAATGCTTGAAATTTGAATTGCTTTAATTTAAATTTTCTTCATTTATTAAATATTCTGTTTGGACAAATCAATTTAAATTTTTTAAATTTCAAATTCTAAGTTTGGATATGACATTTTAATTTCCACCATATACAAAATTTAATTTTTAAATATATATTTAAAAATTTCAATTTTAATATTAAACTTTTTCAAAAATAAACATTAGTCAATTTTTAAATATTTAATCATTCACAAATAATTTTACGATTAAATAATATCTAATAATTCAAAATTATAAAATTGATATTTTTTATGTCAATATTAATAAAGAGAAAAGAAAGAAGAAAGAGGGAAAAAAGAGAGAGATGGGAGAGAGAGGAAAGGGATGAGACAAAGGGGAGAGAGAAGGGGGAGAGGAGAGAAGAAAGGGATTGAAGAGAGGGATGTGTAGAGAAATTTATAACATATGAAATTATCAGAGTTTGAAAATGGCAACAAGTGGATGGAAATCATGAATCATCTTTAAGTTTGGCGAAAGAAGAGAAGCGATGGTAGTAGATGGGCTCTTTCAACCTCCTGTTGCCGTTTGCATTAGGATTCAAAAGGTTGGAAAATGACAAACGGGGAGTCCAGCCTAACCCAAATGCATTTCAGCCCGAAAAACCAAAACAAGAATGGATGCAAGTAACGTAGTTGCCGGTAGTTTGCTTTTATGGTGAACCTATTAGGGAAAGGTGCAGCAACGGTTTACTTTAGAAAATACATCGTATCATAAGTATTAATTTTTAATATAACTCGTTAGTTTATTTATATTATAGTCTTATTAAAATTTTAATTTTTTTTTTATTCACCCCTAAAAGTTATTTTTTCTTAATTATTTAGTCCTATAAAGCCTATAAATAAAACGATAACCCCATAATTCAAACCCGAAAATTATAAACAAAGTTGACTTGTATTGAACTATGACCACTCATTAGTAAGATATGTTTCGCCCTTCTGTACTTAATTAATAGTTTTCAAGTTTGAAAATCACTTGTAAAATCCACACAGGCACCATAGCTATATTTCATATTCTAACTAATGTGATATACTTTAGAATGCCTAGAGCCTACATTTTATTTTATTTTATTTTCATTTTTAGGGTCAATGAAAGCTCGTGTACAATTTTTGCTCAACAAGAACTCTAGATGAATATTATTATTAGGAGTTGTAATAGCAGTAATAATATTTTTTATTTTTGTTATTGTGGTAGTTCGAGTTGAAGTTATAAAGTTTGCAATTACTTTTTAAAACTTTAAACTGGTTTTCATATCTATAGGAAACAGGGCCTTTGATATCTAATCGGTCAAGAGTTATATGTACAGACATTAATATTGATAGGATCCCTTCATTGAAAGAAAAATATACAAGCCTGCTCTACCGTATATATGATATAGCACATTATTATCAGTAAACCAGCTCTCATAAAAATGATTAACGAAAACCTCCATAATTCAAACATGGAAAGTCTGTCTAAAGAAAGTTTTTTCATTCGATATATCTACGACGTTTATACATTGGATGAGATGGCCCAAGAGCTTCTTTGTATTTATTTTGCAGTAGGCAAAATGGGGTCTCCAGCAGCAGATTTACCAGGTTTCCCTCTCAAATTTGATAGAACCAAATACAAGAATCCCCCAGAAAAGAAGCTTATAAACCAGGCATTGTTGTAGATCACAACAAAAGTGTGAGGAACTGAAGTTGCAATTCCAACTTTCTGAAAGAAACCAGGAACCACAGGTAAAATTCCAGTAACTAGTGCCACAATTGCAGCCACATTAAACCCCCTTGAATACCTGTATGCCCCATAAGGACTCCTTGAGTACAAGTCACTCATATTCAAATTTGTTTTCGTATAATATAGTAATCCGCTAGAACAATCCCTGCAATAGGACCCATCAAAGCAGAATATCCAACTAGCCAAGTATAAACAAAGCTCACACTAGACTTAAGAAGCCTCCAAGGTTGAAATGCAATCCCAAGGAGTGCAGTTAAAAGAGCTCCTCTTCTAAAGGTGAACCATTTGGGGCTGAGATTCACAAGAGCATTTGCCGGTGCCACAACATTGGCAGCGATATTGGTCGTGACAATGGCTAGGCTTATACCAAGGATTGCAATGATCCTAGTTGTGAGGCCACCAATTTGTCCAAGAAGTTGAATTGGGTTAGAAATAACTTGACCAAATATCACTTTTGTGGATGAGGTGACTGCTAGACCAACAAATGTGAAGGCCCCCATAAAGATGGGAAGCCCAATTTGACCAATAACTTGATCCTTGCTCTTGGCATATCTAGTAAAATCAGGGATGTTAAGAGCCACAGTGGCCCAAAAGCTTATATTGGCAGTGAGAGAAGGGAAGAAAACAGACCAGAATTCTGAAGTGGAGAGCCTGGAAGACAAAGAGAGCATGTGACCAATGCCACCAGCTTTAACACAAGACCAAATAAGAAGACAAGAAGTAAGAGCAACCAATATTGGAGCTGAGTATTTCTCAAGCTTTCTAATGCCATCAATTCCTTTCCACACAAAGGCCAATTGAGCAACCCAGAAGACCATGAAACAAGCAAACTCAAGCGGGGAAGTGCCAAGCCAAGGCAGAGACTGGGACAACGAAGTTTCTTTCATTGACTTTGGCAAGAGAAGGAAAATAGCCTCTCCACCAATCCAAGACTCAATTCCATACCAACCACAACCAATCAGGGCCCTTAGGAGGGTAGGAATATGAGCACCATGGATGCCAAAGGAGGATCTAGCAAGAACTGGAAATGATATGCCATAACGTGTGCCTGCATGGCCAGTGAGGACTAAAGGAACCAAGAGGATCATGTTGGCTGCTACCACAGTGGCTACGCCTTGCCACCAAGCCATGCCAAGGTCGACAAGGCTGCCAGCAAGGTAGTAAGAAGGGACACCAATAACTAGTCCCACCCATAAACTAGCTATTTCAAAGCCAGAAAATGTCCTTTGACTTGGTGTAGTTGGCTTGAGGTCTTCATTGGTAAGAGTGGGATCAGACTCAAACTCTAAATCAGGTGATGAAATGGGGTTTGAAGAGTTGGAACATTTCATTGGGAGGTGCTTGGGTAAGGAATAATGCTATGGGTTGGGAAAGGCTTTTTCAGTCTTGTTGGCAAGGAAAGATGGGTGGAAGAGTAAGACAGACTTGGAGTTATGAAGGGTGCCAATGGGGTGAGAAAAGGAGTAGTGGGTGTGGAGGGACATGGAGTGTTAGATATTTGGATACCATGTTCTTTCTGGTTGCAAAAACTCAGGTTGTTGTTCTAGAACTCAATGGTATGTGATGGAGATGGAGATTGATGATGAGCGGTGGGCATTGGTTAAACGTCACTTCGTTTTTTTATTTTTTTTCTTTTATTGTGAACGAAATGAGATTGGAGAGAGATGGCAAAAAAAGAAGAGAAATGCTAGGTCAATGAATTGCCGTGGATCATTGAGGTAAAAAAATGACATGTAGTTGTATTATCTCAAATTGTAAAGCCCATTATTAATTATGGAGATTGTAATCTACTATAATAATACCCAAAACAATATTTTATTATTCTACACATGTTTTATAAATAAATAAATACTTGCTAATTTGAATTATATATTGCCTGTTTGCCTGTGGGTTACGATCTTGCCACCGCTGTTTGATTTTCTGGTATGAAGCACCAAAAAACAAAATTTATGGGCTTGTATTTGAATGGTAATGATTATCATTACATTTCCAGCTACGTTATAAATTTTGCACATACTTCATGTTATTGTGCAATAATTTTTATAAGTGCAAGATTAGTACTTTAAATTTATGCAAGTGAATAGTCATTTATATTCAATTAATATTTTTAAAAATGGGATTCGATTAAAAGAAAGAGTACCTTTGATTTCAAAAGTCAATAAGAAATTGAAAATGTTAAAATTCATTGTGAGGGGAGAATAAATTTAAAATTGTTTATGAGGATTATATACTCAACAATTTTAGAATAAAGTTCAATTGTTTGGGTGTTTGTTTTTTATTTAAATACAATCTATATTATTCATTATTAAATTTTACATCAGTCTTTTATTCACTCAACTATTTAATTATTTGATCATATATCAATTTATACATCACATGTTTGTTTCAAGCAAACCTTTCAAGTTATCAAAAGCTACTTATATATATATATATATTCCTCCAAAATAAAAAAAGTATATTTTTAAAGATAAAATAAAATCACAATTATGCTGGCATCTTTGTACGCATAATTCGATGGCTTCATTTGGCTTTGATATTCTACCCAAGATGTCATTGTTGGCATCTTTGTACGAGTCCCTCTATTTCGTGTCTTGTGCCTATCAACACATAGGCAACTATGGGGTTCTTCTTTAGTTAAATTTGGTGAGAGCTGGTTCTGTTTTAACCTATATTTTATGGAAGACAATGTGTTTTCTAGATATAGGTGTTTTACGTTTTATGCAACGTGGGGGGCAGGGCTTTTTACAAATGGGGAAAGGGGTTTTTGCTGTTATTTTCATTGTTTCAATATAGGGAAATTGGAATGTACCTACGTTTTTATTTTGGCACTACTTGTGCTTTACCTTATTTTATTAATAAATCCTTGGCTTATCCAAAAAAAATCACCCATACGTTCTTTGGTTTCTTAGCTCTAATTATCAAGATATCATCTACAAACTGAAATGTGTTACAATAAACTCTTGAACACCAAACTTATACCTATTGAAGAGCCCAAGGAAATTTCCTTTTAAAAAATGACATTAAGGCCCTTAACTACAATGAGGAATGAGAAAAAAAGAAGATAATGGATCTCCTTGGCTTAAACCTCTACCTACTACAAACTCCTTTCTTAGGCTACCATTTACTTAAATTGACATCCATGATATCACTAACATTTAGCCACTCA
>QUWT01000130.1:0-29809 GCA_004329165.1 Spatholobus suberectus | reverse complement strand
TCAACTCGTAGTCTACCTGAATCATCTCCACCTCTTCCTCACATCACATTTCAGCGCAGGAACAAAGTTGGCCTATTATTCTTAGAAAAAGTATTCGGTCTACTCGAAATCCCATCCTATTTACAATTTTTTGAGTTATCATCGTTTGTCTCCTTCATAATTCTCTTTTGTATCCTCTTTAACTTCTCTAACTATTCCAAATAATACTTGTGAGGCACTTGATCATCCTGGATAGCGACAAGCCATGATTGTTGAAATGCAGGATCTTGAAACAGTGGTACAGGAGTTGGTTCCACTTCCCCTGGCAATAAGACTATCGCCTTAAAGCCAGATTAGTTGCCAAGGGATACACTCAGATATATGGTCTTGATTATTGTGACACTTTTTCTCTTGTTGCCAAGAACACTATAGTTCGTCTTTTCCTTGCTATGGTTGCTATTCGCCACTGGCCTCTCCACCACTTAGACATTAAAAATGCCTTCCTTCATAGCGAAATGGATGAGGAGATTTACATGGAGCAACCTCTTGGGTTCATTGCTCAAGGGGAGTCAGCTTGGTTTGCAAACTTCGTAGATTCTTTATGGGCTCAAATAGTCTCCACAGCTTGCTTTGGGAAACTCAGCCATATTGTGCTATGTTTTGGGTTGAAACATAGTGAAGCGGTCATTCAATCTTTTATTACCACACTTGTCCTAGAAAGTGTGTTTTATCTAGTTGTTTATGTTGATGACAGTTATTACAGGGAATGATGCTACTAAAACTTCACAGTTGAAAGAATACTTGTTCAATCACTTTCAAACTAAAGACCTTGGCAGCCTAAAATACTTCCTTGGTATTTAGGTAGCTCAATCAAGGAAGGCATTGTTATCTCACGGAAGAAGTATGCTTTGGACATTCTAGAGGAAACGGTATGACTGAGTGTAGACTCATTAATAGTCCTATGGACCCCAATCAAAAATTAATGGCAGATCAAGGTGAACCGTATTTGGATCCAAAAAGATTAGAAGATGGTTGCAAAACTTATTTTATCTCACAATTACAAGACCTGACATCTCCTTTGTAGTTGGAGTAGTTAGCTGATTCATGCAGGCCATTCACATTGAACATTGGAATGTTGTGATTCACATTCTCGAATATATTAAAAAAGCTTCAGGACATGGACTATTGTATGAAGATAAGGGATACTCAAATTTTGGGTATTGTGATGCTGATTGTGCAGGATCTCCTATAAATAGAGGCTCCACTACTAGATATGTGTATCTATTGGTGGAAATATTATTTCTTGGAGGACAAGAAACTGAATGTTGTCGCTCGATATAGTGCTAAAGCAAAATACCAAGCTATGGCCCCAGCCATTTGTGAACTTATATGGGTCAAACAACTCATTCAAGAGTTAAAAGTTCTATGAGGTTCAACAAGTGAAATTGTATTGTGATAATCAAGCAACTCTACATATTGCCTCTAATCCAATATTCTATGAGAGGACCAAACACATAGAAATTGACTGCCACTTTATTTGTAAAAGGTGTTGTCCAAGGAAATTAGTATTGAACCTATCAACATAAACAATCAACTTGCAGACATTTTGACAAAGTCCTTAAGAGGTCCACAAATCCAGTTTGTATGTTCCAAGCTTGGTGCATATAACTTATATGCTCCAGCTTGAGGGGAATTGTTAAGAATAGAAGTTTCTTTACTGTGTAAAAGTTGTTTTTGTTGTATATCTAAAAAGCCTAGTCTAAGGTCGCAGCTACTGTCTGCCCTCTCTCTATACTTAGATTTCAATAAATATATATACAAGGTTGTTAAAATCGAGATTCTATCTAGGATTGGGAAGGGATTGAAAACTCGTAACCCGGGAATCATAACTCGAATTGTAAGATCCTACATTCTTACCTAAAATATTTATATATAATTCGCATGCATAAAAAATAATATAGATAAAGAAAATACCTCAAATTATAACATTAAACAAACTTAAATTAAAAATTCATAAGCATAACAAGTCATAACATAAGATTCAAATAGTCAAATAGATAACAAAAGATAATTAGAAAAACTAAAAATGAAAGAACGATTTTTAATTGAAAAAAATCTACACAGAATGATTATACAAAAAAATTCTAAACTGAAAAAAAAAAAAAGAGCTTATTTATGGTATTGAGAAAGCATGACTCTATTAGTCATAAAAGATAAAACTTTTCAAAAGAGAGTAGCCTTTTCCCAAAAATAAAAAGACAGTAGCCTTTCACTTGCACAACACATTGAGCACATCTTTTCAAATACTTCTCCTAATCTCTCTCTTGCCTTCACCGGTAACATCTAGAGGAAGGTAAGGAAAGATAGAACAGAACAAAGAGTGGGATGACAGTGATCGAGTGAGAGAGACCCAAGTCCTAAACACGACTTTGATGACCCATTGCGACGATAGTGACACAGCCCAAACACCACAACATAGACAGCAACTCAACGCGACGGTAATAGCAAAAACAACTCGCTGTAGCAATTGCGAAGGAGAGGACCAATAGCGCACCATTCATAGATTTTCGAATGGGGGTTAGGTCAGGGAAGTCGCAAATGGTAGTGAACTTGTTTTCGAAGAAGGAAAAATTGGATTTTCTCCACCTCGCAGGGGATCGTCGATCCCACGATTATGTGTGGAAGATCGCGATCCCACAGCAATCCTACTTCGTCATGATCCTAGCAACGAGTTAGCACAGACGACCCTTCACGAAACGTAAGATCATGCGATCTCACGATGAAGATCGCAATCTTAACAACCTTGTATATATATTATACTGCTGAGTGAAGGAACTCACTCAAGAATTTTCTCTCCTCTAACATTTGAATCGGTTTTGAACAGGATGAAATGAGATATCCAAGTATCAGAAACATAAAAGGGAATTAACAGAAAAAAAAAAAAAATCAAGGAACCCACTTTATGATGCACAGATATGACAAGATACATGTATCAGATACAATGCTATCCGATACGATAGGATACAATACATGTAAGATACAAATCTAGATATGAATAAAAATTCATAAAACAATAAATATATATAAAAAATTCAAATTAAGAATGTAATTGTTGGACATTACTAAAACAAAATAAAAATTATAAATCATTGTTCTCATAATATGAATAGTATCAATCTCATTCTTTTCTTGAAATCATCCATAAAGAGGATAATTTTTCATTTTGGTTCATCAAGGGACAATGCTTCTATGTTTCTATATTATACACATACGTCTATGTTTCATATGTAACTAACTATATTGGATTTTCATAACTTTTTTAAAGGCTTGGATACTTCACATATATGTGTCGGTTTATTATCAAAGAGTATTGGTATTGGATATGGATACATTAAGCAAATTGAAGTATCGGTGCTTCCTTGCCCAAGCCTAAATCCGAATTCTCAATGACTCTCTTTTTCTCTCCTCTACTCCTCCTCTCCCTCTCTATGACAGATTCCTCTCCCCCAACCATCATGGGCCCCCCACAACCTTGCCCACTCATCATAACTAACAACACCCAGGATCCTTAGCCACATGTCCCACCTTTTCCCCTCCTAGAATATCAAACTATAAGACTAGAAGTTCGAGAACTCAGTATCTAGACCAAACAGTTAGTAACCAACTGTTTCATCCATGCATAAATTAAACTATCAACATGAACAAAGACTGGATGTTCCAGAACACAGTATATAAACTGGGCATTTTAGTTGTTCCACAACATCAATTGTGATAGAGGAAAAGGCCAGTACCTTTATTTTCCTGCTCCCTTCAATCATTTTAAAATAAACTTTAAACGTTGTATTTAAACAGTTCCGCTGTGCACATAGTAACAAGTGTTCTTCAAAACAAGAATGTGAAACAAGCATATGATCACTACCTGGTCAACAATATCATCCAAAGGATTATTTGGAAGATCCAAAGAACGAATTATCTCTAATATTTTTGTCTTGCGTTCCAAGGCTGCGTCATACCTGAAATAATGTAAGAAAACATTCATCACTTCCCTACTCTTTTATTTTCAATTTTCTCCCTCCTAATTTTGGTTAATAAAGATATTGTGTCTTTTACAATCAGTTCTTTAGTGATCAGTTTATTCAACATAAAATGATAATTTTGCACCATCCAAACAATACCGCAAGAATTCAAGAGAAATGTTTAAATTCCATACCTCTTCTGAAGTTCAGCTATGTAGGCCTGTCTTGCTTGAAGATATTCATCTGTTTTTTCCTTACACAAATGGCATGACCACTCTTCAGGAACTATGTCACCAATTGGTGGCATCAAGCAAGTGGAATGGACTAATTTACCACAGCAGGAACACTGTAGCAATTTTTTCCTTTCCTGCAGGGAAATTAAGTGATTCCTGCACCCCCAGTATAAAAACAATTCAAGAGATTTAAAAAGTAATAATAAGCAAAGAAAAACTACCTCCTCAGTAGTGCAAATTTCACATATTTGAAACTCATCATCAGAGTCAGTAGATTCAACGGCAGAGTCAGCTGCACCAAACCAGAGGAATCTTAATAAAGGCAAACAAGCAAACCAGAAAGTTTCAAATGTCTTCCAAAACCACCAAACTTCTCACTAGATTTTTAATAAAGATATCATGAAAATAAAGAAATTATATTTGGTTAATAATTGCAATGTTGCCTTTAAGGTTGAGAAGCCCAAGTAAGGGAGCAGGCTGCATACCCAATGAAGTGAACCAAATGAATAAAAACATAAAAAGAAATTGAAATAAACACATGTCAACGGCACCGACTCAATACAGAACAAGAGAAAAAATAAAACATGGTTACATATACAGTGATCAGTGCACCTTGAGACAGCAACAACTCCTTTCTGTCTCTAACATGCAAATTCAAACCCTCAATCAACTACTGTCTGCTAACAATTTGACACAGAAATCATGTTTAATGCAATCCAAATTTCAAACAGTAATTGGAAAATAGGGACTGGTAAATGATTAAAACTATGAGTAAATTACATTCAGACTCCCTATGTTTCCACGAAATTGCACCCAATACCCCTACATTTTTTGCACCTACACAAAACCCCCTAATCGGTGACGTTAATTGACACCGTGTACCCTTCCCCCCAAAATGCCGTTTAAATTGTTGACAAAATAGGTCACGTGAGTTGCATGTGACCTTTTAATGAAATTTATTTCCCATTTTGCCCCCATCCCCTTCCTTTAACCTTGAGCTCTTCGTGACCTTTTTTTTTTTTTGGGGAACAACAAAGATCTTGTAAGCTTTCAGGTTATAGACAAAACTAGGAAAGCATGGCACACAATAACAAAGCAACATTGAGATGAAGAATATACATATTTGAATGAGGAGTTACAATAAAAATTAAATAAAGGAGTAAGTAGCAACATACTCATTTTACTAAATGGAGAAATGACGGAGCACAAACACAGGACAAGACAACGAAATCTTTCCTACTACCTTGAAGGAATAAAACACAACAGAGACAAACATACTCATCAACACAATTAAGCTTTTTAATAATCATTTTGCATGTCTATCAGTGAGACTACCTAGAAGAAAACCATCAAATCCTTGAAATGAGCTGGAGACCAAATAGATGCCATCAATCCCACAACAATTGAAGGACAAATGGAGTCCTTGAATACCAAGCAATTTTTCTTCAAATATGTCAAAGGACAACATAAATAGCATATCATGATAAAGCTTTGCACTCCTCATTCCTACCAACTTCACCAAATTAAATCAATAAATATTGTTCCCTGTTCTTGGAACGCACCCAAAATGTACCAAAACATTCAGAAGGCCTACTCTAGATGGTACTAGTGGCCAAGTATTCCTAATCAGTTGTCCAAGGATCACTCTCTGCAATGACTTCAGAAGGTTCATAAACTTCTGGTTCTGAAGCTTCTTCACTTGTGCTTGAATCCGTTTCAACAAATATAGACTGTGGACAATAAAATCCAACAATTGACTCACCTCGGCCTACTACTCAAACTTCTCCCCGATGGCCGCGGCCTCGCACCGCACCGCGAGCCCTCCCCTCCTCCCACTCCACTGCGTCCACTTCAGCCCCACCGTGGGGAAGAAGCACTTTTTGCGACTGATTTGCAACAGCAGAAACTCCCTTCGAAAAGGGGAAGCCCTTGCCAAAGAGGAAGAAGGAGGGAGCAAGGCAAGAGAGGCAGTGGCCATGCTTATGCTCAATACAAGAGCCATTGTTAGTACAAGAGAGAGAGTGTGTGAGCAAGCGAAACTCATCCTCGAGGCGTAACATGGCGTGCTGGAGCATGTCCTTAAAGGCGAGGTGGTTCCACTCGGCAACGGCGGCGACGAGCTCGTCCACAACGGCGAGGAAGGCGGCGGAGTTAGCGATGTCTGCCCAGATTGGGCGGTCGGAGGAGATATAGTGAGAGATCCAACGATTTAGGGATTTGAGGGAGTAATTTCTCTTTCCCGTTGATATTTCTCAAGCGTGTATTCCAAATTTGGGTCTTAAGTAAAGAGGGTATTTTTGTCTTTTTAAATATAATACTAACGACAACTTCACGCCATTTAATTAAGGGTGGACAAAGTAATGTCATAAAACAGAGGGGTATCGGGTGCAATTTCATGAAACACAGGGAGTCTGAGCGTAATTTACTCTAAAACTATTCTTGCAAATTTTTCAGTTTCTCAAACATTCTCCTACAAGAAGTCAATTTGTCTTGGTTGAGCAAATTTCAAATTATAAGGGCTTTTTGGTTTAAGGATATGTGTTTTGTTTTCAATAATAATTACGAAAGTGTCACCTTATTTTCACTTTGTTTCCTGTTTTCAAAAGTTACAGAAAATGATAAATATTGTTTTCACCATTTCCTATACCAATATTTGATAACAAGATACAAAATGAAAATGAGGTAGCATTTTTATAATTATTGATGAAAGACAAAAACATTTTTTCAAAGCAAACAAGCCCTAAAACTCCTTGGAAGTTTAAAGCTTTTGCTTGGACAACTTTACTCAAAAGTATTAATTAACAGTAATGATTTTTGCAGGTAAGATGGCCTCACATGACTCTTCACACTGATATGTGTGTCACTTCTAGATCTAAGTCAGAAACTGTGCCTCGTTTATTTCAACACTGCCCAGTTGGGATTGCTTTGGAATCAACTGATGAGCATTGGGTATATCCTAGAAGGTTGGATCAGTTTCTACACATTTGTTTCGAGGGTTTGGTAAGAAGGAAAACAAATCTTGTGGCAATGTGCTGTTTATGGGATTTTGAAGGTTTTGTGGTTCCTGCATCTTCAAGGGTATTGCCTCCAATTTGAGTTTTCATGGTGCTACTGCTGCTTCCCTTTAGAATATGCTTTTATTTTGAATAACTCCCTATCCTTCTGTATTTTTCTCTTTGTAAACTCTTATTGAAAAAGAACAATAAACTCTTATCACATTTTTCTGAATAGAATAAACATTTCTTTAGAGCAAGACAATTAATTGGCATCCTTATCCTTTAATCATTCATCAGGAAGCTGAGACCAAGTCTACTATAGTACATTATGAAAACTTTGCCTATGTATTTACTGGGCAGTGGACATATCCAAGAGGAGACAGTGCCTCAATTTATGCTTTGTTGCAGATCATATAGTTCTCAAGGTTATCAAAGTCATATATCCTACCTAGGGTAGAACATAGTGACTTGACACATGAAACAGAGCATTGTAACAGGAAACAGAAAATCCTAACTCTAATGTGAATTATATATATAAAAAAAAAAGTAATGTATAAATTAAAAAAACACAAATGAAAGAATACTTATAAAACCACATTATCACAACCGAAAATAAATTAATTTAAATACGTAATAGGTCTATGCTGATTTTTCTTGTTAGATTTGGGCTAAGGTCTGTATGGTCCATTTTCTCGTATCTCAGAGAAGAGATATAAAAAGAGCTTACAACAGTGGGTTTTATTAGTTAGGGTTTCTCTCATTTCTCCTATCCTATTCACACCCACCCACAGTGCAAGGGACCAAGTCACAGCAGTTAAAAATGGCAAATGCAACAATCACAAGTTCAGGGCCACAAACAATCATATATTTTCATTGCAAGAAGGGGCTAGTATGGTTTCAGATTGCAATCATAAATCCCTGATAGATAGAGACCCCCTATTAGTAAGGTGTATGCTAGGACAAAATAAGAGGTGATGTAGGGAATCATAACTCTTAAGAAGACTGTAACAGAATGATTGATTTGTTGACAGTTGTAATCAGAGAGTTTGTTAAGCAATTAAAGGGTGGTAGTTAAAGGAATTATAAATAGAGAAGAGGAAAGTGCACTGGGTATCGCATTTTGTAAAGCAATTTGAGTAGAGAATTGGTCTCTCGAAAACCATTATTGTACCATTCTTCACCCTAACCAAATCTGCAGCCACACTGGCTCAGATTTGGGAAATTAGGGGTTCTGCAATAATACCAATTTTCCTTCTTTTTTCTCATCCAGTTACTATCACTGGTATTCCAGTAACTATCACCCTGTAACTGTTTAACAAACTTCAGAGTTATAATTCCCTACATCAAGCATACAATTTAGTAATAGAGGATCTTTGTCTATCAACCCTAGTTGCAATAGCAAGGGTTTTGGTGTAGGCTGATATCTTCTGGGTTTGGAGTTTGGACTGGATATTTTCTTAAGTTTCTCTGCTCATCCAAGTGTAGGCTGGTTCATCTGGGTTTGGGCTGGGTATTTCCTTAAGTTTGGCTGCTCATCCAAGTGCATTAGATGGCAAGGGGATTATTAGGATTGTAAGAGTTCCACACACTGGGACGTGATCCTAGCCATAGGATTGGAATTTTCTCTATCCTTAGAATCATAGGATCTCCTAATTGAAGAATTGAAAGACAGTAAATTGTATACTTAAATTGTAGAGTGAGTCTTTGGAATTGAACAATTTTCAATTAAGTAAAGATAAACTCTTTAGAATCCAAGTTTGGCAATTGAGGAGCGACGACCATATAATACCACAAAAAAAATTTCATTTTCTAATAAATACAAAATACCACAAGTTGCAAGGTTTAGGTATTGTGCTCCTATTTTATACAGTGACAAGAAGATTGAGAGATATGTAACACGATTCAAGCTAGGTAGATGAAGTGGGAAAATGCATGAAATGTGAATTGTGACATCAAATTGCCAACCAAACTCATTCTACAACATAGATACAAAACCAAGTGTTTTATGGTTATAAATGTTAGACATTAAAGATCCAACAAGAGTGAAAATAGTAGCAGAGATGAGAATTTTGTGATGAATGAATGAACCTACCCCCAAAGAAAGAAAGATCATGAACAGCTGCGTCAGTGCATTTGAGAGAAAAATGGACATGACCTATTGAGGGAAAGATAAGACAAACCAACATATGGTGGTTTGGTCACATAAAAGAGAAGACCAACAGCTTGCAGTATGAAAAGTGGATCAAATGGAAGATAGTCAGGTTAAAAGGAAAAAGAAGACCAAAGAAAAAAGAGAACCAAAGGGGGGAGAGAGAGAGATCATCTAAATGGCTTTTCTGAATATTTGACTTCCGAAATAGCAAAATGGTTTCATTTGTTCAATTTAGCTGACCCAACATAGTGGGATACAGTCTTGGATATTGGTAGTAGGAAAAATGCCTTAATACCATACGCAGCTTAAGTACAATAGGAACAAGGATAAGTGCTAAGATTAATCAAAATTTGTTTCGAAGAGACTCACTTTCAGATTCTTCATCACTTTCAGCATCACTAGGAGGTTGCCACTTGGCTACTTTTCTGACCCTTCCTTTTACTGAAACACCAGGAGTTGCAGAGTGCCTCTTCCTTTGGAGTTCTTTTACCCCATCCTCTCCTACAACACAAGAGCTACTAAATGCACAATAACGAAAATAAATGAGAATCATTTAACAAAACAAGTCTCAAACCTGGGAGAAGTTCAGGTTTTTCTGGTAATGGGTAATTTTCTTCCACAAACTTAAGCAGCAATTCTCGAGGTCCGGAAACAAAGTCATCAAGTTCAGAACCCTAACCAAAAAATTAAAGCATGTCAGAGACTGAACTGCAGAAAACAAAATTGCTTTATGTGGAAATGAACAGAGAATTCAAATACACACATATTTTGTCACAGCTTCCTCTGTCCTTGCTTCTCCAGTACTCTGAAGACCAATGACTACACATTTTTCTTCAACTAATGCTTGCTTCGCTAGTCTCACAGTAGCAGGGACTTTAGCAGACATACACATGTGTCTAAAGAAACGCTACAGCATTACAAGGAGCATTAACCAACAAAAGAGTCAATGAATATTAGTGCGCATACAAGAGAATCAAAACACAGAATGTATCTTTAGGCACCAGCACCACATAAACTTTAATACCTGGTGGCTTGCCCAGTATAATCGCCATAGTTGACTAGAATTAGGTTTATCATTTAGGAAGGCACTGGCTGAAAGCAATTCTACTCGTAATTCAGCCCAAAATTCTGCTGCCTTTTTATACATTTCCTAAGAAGTTTGATATAAACAATAAGATCATCAGATGAAAATATTGAATTTAAAGGATAAATTAATGTATCTACAGATAATATAGATAAACTATACATGTTATAATTATATGAAAAGAATGTCCAACAGTCTACAGCCAGGAGGCATCTCTAGTTTTCTACAACTCCAATCCCTTTCTCTTACCATACTTAAAACAAAAGCAAAAGGAATTACAATACACAAAAGAGAAAGAGAAAGTACTTTCCTAATTTGACATAGTTAAATACCTATCATATATGAGAAATATACATACATGCATGCATGACACTAGACAGTGTCTGTGTATAATGTTGGTATTTGTCAATAAAAATTTATACAAATAAATATGGTTGATATTGGCAAGTGAAAACCAAATGAAACAAACAGATTGTCAGAAAAAGAAAAGGCTAATAATTTTATACCATGTGACAAAACTAACAGCTTGCTGAAACTGATTAACGGAATTCATGGAAGTATAATCGGGATTCAAATTGTGAATCTCCTATTTTCCGAATCGCGAATGGAATCATATCGTGAATCAGAAGGCGTATTTTCATATGTTTCTTTATGTTAAAATCAATAAATATGAAAAAGCAAATAGCTAACATATTGACATATAAGCTTCAAAAAAAAATTTTAGTTTCCAAAATATCTTGATTAGAAAATATCTTTATTTAAATTTGATTAGAAAATAAAACTTGATTATAATGAATCTAGATTTGACTTTTGTTTTTATTTTTATATATTTTGATTAAAAGAGATTAGAAAGTCATATATAAATAAAAAGGTCCAATAGATAAAACTGATGGTCCAAGTCAAAACACGCTCTTTGTCTTGGAACTAAAACACAAAAGTTGCTAAAGCAAAAAAAGAAAGTCACTCTGTCATTTAGAATTAGGGTTGTGAATCGGGTCATCTCTCTTCCCTGCCCCACTAGCAGCAAGCGCAACCATGAGGGGAACAGAAGCTGTAGAACTGCAGTGTGACAATTTGCCTGTTCCAGCCGCCATTTTCCGCAATTTTGGCCATGAAAAGCGCCGCTCAAGCTGCGACGTGATGGCCCTTGAAGGAGCAGCAAGGTGCCGCAACCCACTGCGGAAGAATCGCAGGATTCACGTGCAAGATGCAATTCACACAATTCATTTGCAATTCACATGATTCATGTGCGATTCAGGCACAAAATTGATTCAACCCACGATTTGTATCACCAAGCGGAAGAATCATATCGTATCGCGAATCGTACGATACTGATAACCATGATGGAATTCCCTTTCTGTTAGCTTATGTTCTACTGATTATTATCATTATTTTTTCTGTAAAGCAATTACAGCTTCGGTAAATAATAGCGCAAGTAAACAAATGTCTCTCATACCATCATTTTATCTTCTAATGGTGCTTCGATAACTTCAAACTCTGCACCCTCATAACTAAGTGTCCGACATAAATACATGCCCCTACAATAAGATAAACGAAACAAAACAATAAGCATGTATTCTCATTAAGGATGAGGGTTGGTGTGTACATGAAAATATTATAACCTTGCTTTCATGTCCATGGCAACTAATTCAAGAGCTCCAACACCCCCTCTGTCAAGAGCACCTGGATTTATAAATTCGAATTGTTAACTTCATAGACTTGGGAGATGGGGCCATCATTGATAGAAATCAGAGAATTTGAGAGAGAGAGAGAGAGAGAAAATTGAACAGAGATAAACCAAACTGTAAATCTTTCATTAGAAGAAATGTACAGATATTGTAACATTATATAGCTGAACTGCATGACTCATTGCTGAGTCAGTAACTAACAACCTAACCGCCAATCTAACAACTCTATAACAGCAGAAATCTAAAGGAAATTACAACGCAATGTAAATGTAAATGCACAACTTAAACATATCTCTAATAATCATGGGCAACAAACACATGTAGGAAGCAAGGATAAAAGAAATTGTTGAACATTCTATATTATGCAGCTATGCAAGCTGAAATTAAACAATCATAAAATATTAGTTATCTATCAATATATTCATAAATGCTTTTGAAGTAATAATATAGGTAAAATATGGTTATTAAACAAGCAGTATGACAATGAAAACAAATACATCATCAATTAGACAAGCATAATATACCTCCAAAATGTTGCAGCATAGAGTATTTGAAAGGGAAAAAAAAAATCCACCAATAGATTTATCCAAAAATTTATTTATGAATGAAAGAAATAGAAAAGCATGCTCAAAAACAGATGAAGATCACTAGTTAAATTGTATTTCATTAAAAAAAACAGGAAAAGAATAGATAAGAAAATACCTAGAAATTCACGGAAATCAGAGAATGAAGTCCCAACTCCCCAAAGACCAAGTCGAACCATATAACCCATATTGCGAGGTTCAGATGCTCCAGTCGCTGAGCAATAAACAACACGAGCTTCAGGTAGTCGATCCTGTGAAATTAGACTGCAATAACTCAGAAACCACATTTTGTACACACAATTTCAATGCTAAATATTGCAAAGTAAAATTTGACTTTAACATACATTAATGCGGATAAAGTAGGACATACATGAGAGAGGGGGCAAGGGCATAAGGAGACGAAACGTTTTTACAAAACAGGCAGAAATAGTAGATAATTGTATAGAAGTCATTCTTGTTAAAAATCAAAACAAAAAAATCACTGTATAAATAAGAAATATTTATTTCCCATTTGTCCTCGTGCTGAATGAGTGGGGAATGGATGTTTGAGATAGTCAGATAGTAAAGCTTTTGTTATGAGAGCAACGTTATCCAAATTTTCAATTTTAACTTGGTGATATTTGGTATTTGTAAAGGGGGCGGGGGGTTGGAAAAACTTGGTGATACTGTGCATTTTGGATAGTAGGTCTTAGGGTATTATTTTGTATCCATCCAAGGCTTCCTCCTTCCATCTTTGCTCTTCTTGTAACTGTGGCACTGTACCACTTCTTTCCGACAAAAGCCTCAATTAGAGCACAACACAAGTTTCACAACTCTGAGGCTTCAAAGAGAATGGTTGGATGGACCTATCAACATCTTATCCAATTGTCATATCCCTGTTGCCTTCAAGCACAAACAAGACAATTTGGATTTGGAACATTGCTTTAACCATTTTGGATTGTTTGCAACCCACATTAGGGAACAAACATGAAAGGGATTTGAGCATATCATGTAAAATGGTTGTTTACATCTATCAATTCACACTACTAGGCTCCATTAAAAATTGCATTTTCGGTAAAATCATAAGGGACTTTCCTTGGTTAGGTATGAACAAACAATGAGCCCATATTGTTAGTTGGGAAACTCATTTTATGCTCAAGGATGAAACCATGAAGGAGGATTAGGTTTTGGGAATTAGGTATCTAAAACATTGCTTTAGGCCTTTAGGGCCTAAATGGCTTTGGTGTTTGCCATTATATACTACTTAGCAGTACCAAGTAATAATGGTGACACTGCCATGCAAATCCAATTATAGCTGCACCTCATCCAAGTCCATGGAAGTTTATATCACATGGATATGTTTCTTTTACAACACCGGTTTGAAACTATTTATTAAGAAAATAAATTTTTAGAATCTTCATTTTGCCTCTGAACTTATGCTACAAGTTGCATCGACTAGGCATATTAAATCAGACCATTGTTATCTTTCTTCTTAGATATCACTTATCAACTGTTCATTTAGATTCACCATATTAAAAATATTCCGAAAAATACTACATATAAAAATAACAAAGAATGAGGATTAAAGGTAGAACCAAAAATATATTAAAAAAACAAAAAAAATATATCTTTCCAATGAATGAAGACCCACCTCAATGTAAATTCACATCAGAAAATGAAACAAATAATATAGAAACTTCACTATTTCAAAAGATTGGAATGAAGAACAAACCTGGATATCAAGCACTGCTTCTCCAGTTCGTGTTGGCTGACTACCAGATTCAGGGACCAAATTTTTTGCTTTGTGACACTACAGTGAACCATATAAACCTTAGTAACAAAAAGGTGAAGAAATAAAATTGAATTCAAGAAGCACTTGAAATAACAATTAACGACCATCAAAATAAACATTGGAAATACCAATTGATATCAGAAAATATTTCCATACCTCATCAAAAACTATAAGACCATCAAACCCTGGTCCACACCACTGTACAAGCTGCTGGAGACGAGAACGACCTTTCTCAGAAGATGCTATGAGACTATTGTATGTAGAGAAAACAACTCCCTCCCTGACCCCAACAGACTTTGAATCAAGCTTAGAATAAGGCAGTTTGTTCAAAGCATGCACTGGATAGAGGGAAAGGAAAAGGAATATACTTAAATTTGTAATAACATCGTCTGTAATATATATAAAATATAAAATAATTACCATAACTTTTTAAATTAAAGTCTACAACACAAACACCTGAAATGGACTGCAAAAGAAATTTTCTCCCAGGAAGAGAACAAAGCAACAGAAAAGTAACTTTCGTTTTTTGGATAAAAAAAGCATAATTAGAGGTAAGAATGTACACAAGAGGAGGGTAACAACAAATGATTTGTCATAAAGGGGCTAGTGCATATGATCCAACACAACAGCAGGGGATTAAGGGGGCATAGCACCACCAGTACAATCTATACATATTGTAGAATCAGTAATTAGCCTAATAATACTTTTATTTGTGTTAAGAAATCATTTGGTATGCATTCAAAATGGAATGGAACAGTCTGTTCTATTCTCTTTGGTTCCATACCATAATGGAATCAAAATGTACAACTTTTTAATCTTATGTCCTGACCTGTTCAATTTTTAAAATGCACCAAACACAAAACAGAACCCATGTGTTATGTTCTGTCCCCTTCTAACCTGTCAACCAAACACTACCTAAAAGTCTAGGTCAAGTACTAGTATGGTACAATTTTAACACTAATGCTCTAGATTAGGAGTGAAATAGTGAGGAAAGAAATAAGGAAAGGAATAGGAACGATAGAAATAAAAAAGAAAGAGTGGAAAAGATGTGTTGTTTGGATGGATAAAAATAAGGACAAAAATGGAGAAATTTCTCTCTGCTTATTTGCATGAGTGAAAAAGAAAGTGGAAAGAAATAAATAAATTAAAATTATATGAAAAATATTTTATACTAATTAAAAAAATTACTCCATTATTTTGTGTTAAAATAAAATTATTTATTATTTTTTAAAAAACATTGTTATAAAAAATTATTTAATTTTTAAAGAAATTAAAACAAAAAAAATGAAAAAGAGAGATCATTTCCCCCCAATTCATGCCAATTTGGGCTGGTGGATCCCACAAAAAGAAAAAAAAAAATTACTTCCTATTTCTTATCTCAAACAATCGGTGAAAAATTTGATATTTCTATCCTATCTGTCTCCTTTCCATTTCCTTCCAGTCTGTTTCTGTAGAAACAAGGGTAAGACCTCTTGTGTAACAAGACTTCCAAAATAAAAGAATCATTATATTATACCGTGCTGATCTTATATTGAGAATCACTGGCCATGAACCACCCTATGGACCACCCACCCACCCATATCCAAAATCCCAGTTCTATGTGATATATTTGATGAAACTACTACCCCATGAACTACCCACAGTCCCACACATATCCCAGAATTTAAAATAAAAAATAAGAAATATATATATATCCACAAAAAAATCCATAATGAGAATTACTTTTGCAATAGTTATGTATTTAACATAGTGGGCAAACAGATTAATAAATACACCACATGACAGAAGTAAGAAATACAATCTTATCTGTATAAAATTGTCGAGGAAATACCTTCAATGCATGTTGCACCCACATCATCCAAGTCTCTTCTAGCATCAAACTTCAAGTCTGAACCAACAGAAATCCACCTGTATAAGATCATTGGAAATGTGACAAGCATCAAAACAGTTAAACTCCAAGAGTATAGCCAGACAACAAGTTGAAATTACAAACAAACATGTACATATGTTCAGATAAGCAAGTATAAGGTACATTCAAAGCATGAATTAGCATTTATCTCAATTTTCAATAACACACAAGCATGATTGCATGTGGAGACCTTGACCCAAACTTACAATGCTTTCCTCCTTCCGTGATGCCAGTTCTCCCAAATTAGCCCTGCAATTGTTCGACCTTTACCTACACCAGCTCCATCTCCAATAAAGAATCCTGCCCTAGCTCCATTTGGGAGGTGTTGAAGGTGTCTCTGTCATAAAAACTAACATCATACACAAGAAAGGCAAAGCAAAACATAACCATATATTGTCAATTATATCATAGAAGAAACCTGACAAGCATAGACCAAAGTCTCAATTTGCAAGCAAGACAAAGCCTTTGAACTTTCCAAATCATCTTTAATTTTTGGATCATAAGTTGGCTCAGGAGGCTGCACTGCAGACAAGGAAGATGTCTCTACAACAGGATCTGGGTGCGGCGGTCCAATAGATACTTTTGGCGGTCGCTGCACAAGAAGACATCTTAATACCACTAAAATGTGCTTGCTTAACTTGAAATAACAAATGAATTGATAATTCCGCCAAAACAAAGTTCTAGCATACAATGCTGTCAAAAGGAGATAATTAGTAACTCACATAATCTGTAAATGTTTCTCCAACCATGCCACCTTCATCTTCGTCCCGCTCCACTTCAACAGCAACCTGAATTAATTGAAAGCAGAATAAAAAACAAATATATAGATATAATAGGAACAATAAATAAATTAATAAAAAGGAAGGAAATGTCACTGGACTACTGGAGAAATGAATAAATATCAAGAGGGGAGGTGGAAGGCCAACATTTTTTTTTTCGCCTGGAGGGGAATTTTATGTTCACAGAATAATTTTCCTTTTCAAAAACAAAAACACAAAAGATTCAAAATATGAAATAAATGCACATATACATCCAAAATTTATTTGTTTCTTTCACTGTTTTATTTGGCCCCTCCTTCCTTTCCATATCTCACATGACATGACTGAACATCAGATCTCATGGCAATCTCAACATTATACATGACACCTAGGGTCTGCTTAGTTGAGTGGGTGAAAATTGGGAAGGCAAAAAATAGAGGATAGAGTGAAAATTATTTTCAATGAAAATTTTGGCTCAAAGTAAAAAAATTAGTACACTTTATTTTCCAGCGCTGTTACACCATGCAAGCATAAAGTTATTTCATTCCAAATTTTCCACCTCCCCACTTCCCACCTACTCAACAAAGTTGGATGGAGGGAATTGCAGGAAAAATGAAGGATGGTTAAATTCTCATTTCTAAATGGACCAGGTTATAAAATGTTTATAAAAACGAAAAAGGGATGGCTGAATGCCCACATGATAATCTATCATTCCATTCCTTCTTAGTTAAAAAAATCCTCAAACAAGGAGAACATTTAATCAAAACGACAAATTAATCCTCTCTTCGTCTAAGCTACAAATCCTTCCAACTAAATGATAACAGATCAAAGACCAATAAGGCTGGTTTAGTCAAATGAATCATTGATTGCTTCAGACTGACAGCTACACAATTGTAAAATTGCAAGACCCTTAAATAATATTACTTCTTTGTGGAGTAACTCCAATTCCAAGTTTATAACGCATGAAACTTCTACTAATATCAGTTCCGCACCCACCAAGGCACTGACACTAAACATTTTCACCCTAAAATAACACGAAGATTCTGTGCATGAGATGATCCAAAGAGGCAATAAACCCAACAACATAGAAAGACTGAAGGACACAATCAGCACCTTAACAAGTCAACTCATTCCCACAGCAGTACTTTCCACTTCTCTCCTCAACAAACCACTTTTTTTCACCCCAAAAATAAAATAACACATCCTACTTCCTCTTTGTAATGCTTGTTAATCCTTATTAACATCTCTACTTTATCAACCATCAAGCATGTTCTACTTCCTTTCTGTAATGCTTGTTCATACTTACTAACATCTTTACCTTATCAACTATCAAGCACATTCTACTTCCTTTTTGAAATCACATTCATCCTTGCTAACATCTTTACCTTATCAACCAACTATCAAGCATATTCTACTTCCTTTTTATAATGCCTGTTCATCATTGTAAGCAAAATTATCATATCAACTACCATAACACCTCACTGTATGCCCTCCATACCAATACACCACTTAACTAACTATCAAGCATATTCTACTTCCTTTTAATAATGCTTGTTCAATCTAACAAGCAATATTTATCATTTCAACTATCATCACACCTTATTGTACATCCTCCACATCAATCAAGACGAACAAAGAGCAGAACTGCAGATAGAATCCCATTACCACCCAAACCAAGTGTACGGAGCAAAGCCTCCTAATCATAACCCTTCAACCTTATTAACATCTTTGCCTTATCAACCATCAAATATATTCATATAATCATAATCCACTTCCTTGTCGTGATGCCAGTTAATCCTTATTAGCAACATCACAATCACACCTAATTGTATGTCCTCCATATCAATCACGACAAAACTAAAGTACACATAGAATCCCATTATCATGCGAAATAAGTCTATAAAGCAAAGCTTCCTCTTCATAATCCTCGTTCATCCTTATTAACATCTTTACCTTATCAACCATCAAGTATATTCATATTCTACCTCCTTGTTTTCTTCATCTTTATTAGCAACATTATAACATCAACCACCATCACAATCACACTTTATATTGTAATTGTATGTCCCCAATATCAATCAAGACGAACTAAAGTACACATAGAAATCCCACTGCAACCTAAAATCACACTACACAGTAACATTATAATATCAACCACCATCACAATCACACTATATTGTATGTCCTCCACATCAATCTAGACGAACTAAAGTACGCATAGAAACCCTACTGTAACCTAAAATCACACTACACAGTAAACCAGTGGCGCAATTTCCGAAATTCGTCCAAAAGCAGAATAGGAGCAACGGAACGGAGGCAAACCTCGTTAACTTCTTCGGGCGGCGGCGGCGGCGGCGCAGTGGGGAAGAACTGCTTGACCTTGGAGACATCGACGGCGAGGTCAACGCCGCACTGAGGGCAAGCGAAGCGCGCGAGGCCGTGAGGGACGTTGAGGATGGCCTTGCACGAAGCGCAGGGAAGCTGGATCTTAGTGGGATCAATGCCGTGCGCCGGCTGCGACGCCGGAGAGGACGTCGGAGGCTGCGGCGCCTTGGCCGCCCTAGGCATGAGCTCCGGCGGAAGCATCTGCGGCATTCGGCAGGTAGGGCAACGCAAACTCGGTCAGGCCGGGCGCCACGGTCAGGATCATGCGGCAGCCGGCGCAGCGCACGCGGACGCTCTCGGCCGGCTGAGGCGGCGGCGGAGTCGTCGGCGGCGGTGGCGCCAGCGACGGCGGAGGAGGTGGAGGCGGAGGCGCGGATGATTGTGACATTTCGGAGTAGAGAGCGCGAAAGGATTTTCTTTGGGGAAATTGTGTTTGGCGGGCAGGGAAGGTTTTTTTTTTCGTTTCTCTCTCCCTCTCCTGTCTCTCTCTGTCTCTGTTTCTCTCTCTATTTGTTTCTCCGCTTTTGGTTGTATTGTGATTGGTGTTGGTGTGGTGAGTGAGGGAATGAGCCCAAAAGGATTTCTTATTGTCGAAGTTGGGAATGGATACCGGGGAATGTGGATTTTGGGGAAGTTGGGCTCAGTTTTTTCGAGCTGGGAAATGGGCACGTGACATCTCCACGTGACAGAACTTGGTATTTTTTATTTTATTTTTCATCTGACTGAATTTAATTTTAAACTTCGTGGTCTTAGAGTTAGTAATGGGTTTTAGACGAGCACGTAAAGTATATTCATCCATAATTTAATATTTGTTTGTTTGTAGGTTTTTTTAAAGAAGAATGTTTTTTAATTAAAAGATATGATTAAGAAAATCAAATGATTATGTAATTTAAACAAAAATAGATCTTCAAAATAGTTGGTTAGCCCAAACTCAAAAGAAAGTGATCATGTACCTTGTAGTTCTAGGAAAATCAAGTAGTCTTTTAATGGTGGTTTTCAGTGTTCTGCACTAGAAGGGGTGTATCTACAAGGACTCTTGGCACTCAAATCAATATTGGCCAAAGTCAAGAGGTAGGAGACGAAGTAATGTAACCATTTTTATGGTTAAGTTTTGGGTTTTTACCATCTTTTGTCTTACTCTTAGTCAATAATGAGAACAAGTCATTAGGCCCTAAGTTGTAGAATATTCTAGAACAATAGTTATTTTAGTTGTGGGAGTGGTTGTCATGATAGTAGTTGCAGTGATTATGGTGGTGGCAATAATAATAATAATAGTGATATTAGTTTATAAGAGGTGATAACGATGATAATAACAATGACGAATGGTAGTAGACTAGTGATAGCGACAACTAAGGGCAGAGCCAAGAGGGTGACTTCTCTATTTTACTTTGCTCTCTTTGTCAAATCTCTAATTCCTCTTACCCATAAATCATCTTGGATCGTATTGGGAATTTTTCAAAAAGACAAAAGAAATTTCAATTCCTAACTCAAATATTTTGATTATTAAATCTAAATTTCGACCATTGAGCATTTGTCAATGGTCTAAGGTTTAGAAGACTCCTAATGGGTTGGGACAGGATGGGATGGGATAGGTCCAAGTTTTGAAGGGAGGTTGTACAAAAGTGGCACAGATATGATGCAATGATGGTGTACAAAGGGTGAAGAATATGGCAAATGAGCATTTTTACTAAAAGAATAGTGAGGTGGGGTTGAGGAAAAAAAAGGTGCAATATGAGAACTTCTCAAAGGTCACTTTACAATCTAGGACATGGAAACTTTGAATATAAAAACATTAGAGATTAAGTGGAAAATTAAAACATAAATATATTACAATCTCTTGGCACTCAAGGTGTTGTACAACATAAAAGAGAAATATACATGAAACTAAAAACAAGCTCTTATGCATTGGGAGGTACAAAACCCAAACATCTCCTGTAAGCGACTCCAAGCTCCACCTTAGAGGACATGCACCTGCTTATCATGAAAACATGAAAAACTTAAAGGAATGAGACATAAGTCTTAGTGAGTACTCTAAGGATTGGGCTGACTTGACTATCCTAGTGATCCTTTTCTTGACTCTCATGATCTTAGCCTTCACTAAACTTTCATGTCCCCTTGCCTAAGAATTGAGCTATACCATTAGTACACATTCTCACAACTATGCAACTAACACACTTTTACTAATCTTAGTGAACCATAATTCACTAGTTAGCTTAGCTATCATTTTTCTCTCAGGTTCTCCTTTTAGTACTTAGATTTGACTACCTTAGTCAAGTCTAAGATCCCTCTTGCACTAAGGAACTTGTCCCTATTACTTATCATTAATTATACCATATACCATTCTAATTTTGCTAGTTAGTTCATAATTTCCTATTACATTGAGTGAGGACTTACCTTTCCTTTTTCTTAACCTCGTCTTTACTTGCCCTTACAGGACTTACATAAACCTTTACTGAGGAACAACCCCTCGCATACCCATATGGTAGCATACAATCTTTTTATTCTACGTCTTCACCTAATGAATAAGTTTACACGACATCACTCACCTAATAATTAGGCATACATATCATATTTTACCCTAAACAGGGAACATACATGTATACATAACATCAACATTCATTATCTGTCATTTCCTGGTTCTGGTTAGCTTTATCATTTATCTTTTCACTTGACTTTCGTCCTTTACTCGGTTGAGCTTTAGTTGTCAAGAGGTATCCCTCTTATGACCTCATATTTATAAACCTCTTCAGTCCGAATGGTGAACCACCTTCCATTATCGAAGGAGTTCTTTTTTGTTACCTTGTATTTATATACCACTTCAGTCTGAGTGGTTGGACCACCTTCCATTACTGAAGGAGTTCCCTCTAACATTCTTCCCTTGCTGAAGAATGCTAGCCTCATCTCCCAATCTGAAGGTGACAGTCCCTTCCTTTGACACAGGGGGCCTCCTAACCCTTTCTTTTCTTTCAACTTTACATGAATTACATAAAACCTTCCTTATAAACACTTCATACCTTAGTAACTATAAAGGATCCTCATAGCAAGTGTACACTTATAACTTAGCCATGGGTGCGCACTCTAGGCTTTTTCATGACCAGGGAGGATTTATCTTATAATCATTAAGAGGTATATCATTTTTTAAAACATTTTCCTTTCCTTTGAAAGCATAACATTTTCCTTGAAAACTTAGGAAATATCCCTTTCTTTTGCTAAGGAGACATAATGTAAATCTTTTAGTGTTTTAGATTGTTTTCTTGTAGGGTTCATTGTTTCCAATCACAACCACAGGCAAATGTAACAATCACAATCTACATACATATAAGGCTACAACTACCACTAATTACAAACATAGCAAAATACCAATCAATGGCAATCATACAAGGAATCAGGCATAAAAAGCAATATATAATCAAGCATGACTTTCATTTGCTGTTTTAAAGGTGTAAGGCACAAGCTGAACACAAGAAAGGGGTTGAATCGTGTTAAGGTCAATTTTCGCAATCCTTTGAACCTTTTTCGAAGAAGCTTAATAAATAAAAATGGTTCAGAAAGATTTTCAAAATGTTTTAAAGAAGGCAGACGAAAGAAGAAAGAACAAATAAAGGGCACACAGATTTTATACTAGTTCGTTTCACCCTAGAGACTACGTCCAGTTCTTGGCAACAACCAAGTTCCACTAACTTTACACGTTATAAGTATTCTTTCCACAAGCCTCTTCAGGCTCAAACCCAAGTAGTCTTTCACTTGCCTCTCTAAGCAAACACCCAAGTATTCTTTGAAACAAAGCCTCTTCAGGCTTTAACCAATCTCGTAGAGAAAGAGATTTGTGTGAGTTTACCTCATTGAGTTTAACGTCTTATCAGACGAATAAACAATGAAGTTCAACTACAGATATTCAAAAAACTATTTTGCAAAGGCTTTTTGTTTTATCAAAGTAGTTATGAGTATTTTGATTCAACAGCAAATATATCAATAACACTTGTATATTTTTTGAACAACAACTTGAAGGAGGTCTCTTCTTCTATTTATAGGCATCTCCAAAAGTATCCGTTGAGTATTTTGTAGGAGACGGCCTTCGTCTGATGAAGAGAGTCGTTGGAGCATTAATTGTTGCATTTAATGCTTTTTACCAACTTGTCATATGATAAGATAAAGCAGCCTTGTTATCTTTTCTATTCTTGTACTTAATCTTTTAGCAGTTGTCATGTCTACTTTCCCGTTCTGTCAATCGCACACATATTCCTTCTTTTTCGTTGACTTTCCTCGAGAGTAGGTGTATAGGCTTTATACATATTAAGGTAGCTTTGCACTCTAATTGATATGCAGATCTTTTTAGAGCATAGACATCGTCTGTAACCTTTGTTAGTTAAATAGTTTATACATATACAGATAAGTTGACATTCAGTTTTAAAAAACATCGTTAGACGAATATACTGCGAACTAGAGATCAGACGATAATGTAAGCGCGATATTAGACGATAAAGTGAATTCACACACTTTTAACTGTTTGTTATTATCAAAATATTTACGGGCTACAAATTTGTCCTTTATTTTAACAATCTCCCCTTTTTTTATGATGACAAACAATTGTAATTTTTGTAAAACAATTTTCAATTTCTATGAAAGTTCTTTTTGATTAGTGAGTTGTAAAAAAAAAATATTTGAAATAAGCCAGACGATATTATTCAACGTAAGTTTCATCAAATAAAATATACTCCCCCTAAGATCAATATCTTTATACTCCCTTTTGTCTTCTATCTTTCTCCCCTTTTTGGCATCATCAATCAGAGGATTTAGAGTTTGAAGGTGTAGACGATGAGCCAAGGTCACTCTTGAAGCGCTTTGCCAGCTTGGCCAATAGAACTCCTGCACGTTTATGTTCTTTCTGCGTTCTTTTGAAGATCAGCTTCAAGACAGAGCACGGTCTGCTTCAATTCATTAAAGGCTTATCTAGCTGCTTCATCGGTTGGTTCTTCTACAAAACATAAGTTGAAACATATGGTACAGTAGGACCATAGACAAAACTGACCACATGGTAAATATAGTTCAAAGGTTTTAGAAGAGAAGAAGATATAGGTGAGGGGTTGATTGAGGGATAGTTGGTTTAAGGGTTGGGTGTAGAGGTGGAGGGAGACGGAGATACTTGTGTCCAGTGACTCGTCAGACGTAGTGGCAGCTTCATGACTTAGCAAACTCTTTCATCAGTAGAGAGGCCAGAGAAGTGTTTAAGCGCTTCAACATGGTCTTGCGACCTTTTGCGGTCTGTGCTTCGAAGAGTTGCTTTCCTTTTAATTTTGCCAACTGTGCAGATGAAAGTGCTCTTTGTCGAATCATTAAGTGCCTTCGGGGGTTGCGCCTAAACTTCGATTCTTTTCCTTTTCCCATAGACAGATTTTGGCATGGATAATTCTTTTGACAGCATATGCGAAGGTAGTCCATGGCTTCATAAGGAGCCTCATACGAGTAATCATGAATCTAGGCAAGCCTAGATCAAGGTCTGGACACCTTCGCTCACAAATAGCACGCTGCAACGAGATCTGCATCTTCTCCCACAGGAAGTTGTTCATCACTCTCCCTAATTCCCAGTCATCATCACCTATCAGCCAATCTTTAAAGTCTGGACTGTCTTTTGGACAAATGGCGAGAGGATAAGTTTTGATCAGATACTCTGAGTAGTTGCATTTCAAGAATGAAGGGAGAAGTGTGACAAAGAATCCCACGCTATCTCTATACTTTGTATCCGGCTGGAATTTGGTTCTTGTTGACGTGGATAGACGAAGATCGGAGCATCTGATAGAGTACTATAGCCTTCCTCCCAGATGTATAGGGTGATGTGTAGCTCATATGTCATGGCTGGGGTAGCTTCTTCTTCAATATGGGGAATTTTTCAGCATACCCATAGCGAGCTAGAAAATGCCATTCTTCTCTAACGAGAGTTGTCCACATCTAGGGTTGTTAACTTCACCCAGTTCATATTAATTGAAGATTGAGTAGCTCTGGGTTAAAGGGTTCTGGTAAGTAATATTCTTTCGTTGTTCCACTCTGGCGCAACTCAGGCTGCTCAAAGTAAATCATTGTGCGCCTTTGGAGACGTTCAAACGGAGGCGTTTCAGAGCGATAATCTTCTGGTGCCATTTCGTCTATCATTAGTCCAGCTCCTCCAGACAAAGTTCCTTCTTTTCACATTCCACGAAGGAAATAGAGAGTGGAACAACCCTTGCAGGCTGGTCGAGGCTGGGTGCAGCTATTAGGTCTACAGAAAGACGGCTGAAGACTTGAGATAAAGAAACAAATTGTGGAACTTCCCAAAGAGAGATCTAGGTAATCTACCTTTTGAGGTAGCAGTTATGTCCTCTTGTGTAAGCAATCCTAGCTCATCATGCTTTGCAGGGGCTGTTTGTAGCGAGTGTTCAATTATAGATTGAAGCACTACTTCCTCATCTGTTCTTGTTCAACTTCAGCTAGTTTTTCTGTTTCTTCTTTTTTATTCTTTTCAGCCTTTTTTTGATTCAACTCGGGCTCCTCCTGAGTTGCTTTTCTTCTTGAGCCTTTGTTTTCGATGCTAGAATCATTTTGGATACAAAGAGCTTTTTAGATGGTGTGTAGACGGAGTAGGTTCAGAAGATGTAGGTGGTGGAGTGGTAGTTCTGACAAAGGGGCGGAAATGGTTGTGCTTGGAGTAGGCAAAGTGTGTTGATGAGGAGGTATCGTCTGAGTCGAGTTGGGGAGTTGGTTTGGATCTCAGATTTGTTTCTTATGAGGTGGAAACGAAGAGGTTTGAGGTTTGGTCTGTTTAGGTTGAGGGTCGGTTTGTGAGGGTCTTTTGATTGGTAACTTAGGTTTTGTGTCTTGGTCTGTTTGGGTTGTGTTTGAGAGGATTGAGGTTTCGTCTGTGTTGGAGGTTGACTAGGCGCAGTACTAGTAGAGGGATCAGTAGACGATCCCACTCTGAATGCAGTTCCAACAACTTCTCCTAGTGTTTCTTCCTTGATCAATGCCAACTCTGGATGTCTTGCAACATACCCAAAGAAGAGACGTGCAATCCTCATCCTCCGGGTGATGGATACATCAATCTCAGAACCCTATTTCATCTTTTCCAACCCAGATTCTCTTATACCTGCCAAACGAATGATTTCCGTGAAGAGCATGGTGTAGGGGATAAGATGCTTCTGCTTGCTCTGGACACTTTCCTTTGACTTGGAGAGACATGATCTCCAGTTGTCCAGAATTAAGGTAGGCAGATTAACCTTCTGACCCGTCATCATTTTGTAGATGCAGAACCTATCCTTGGCGGTTACGTTATCCTTTGAACCTTTTCTGGGTAGGATAATGTGCAGCAAGATGTTGTAGAGAAGTCAGCATATAGGCTTTATGTGTGAAGCATACAAGACCTTCCTTAGAACATCCTTGTTCTCAATTTGAGGCCTGGGCTTTCCATATAATGCCTTGTCGACAGTTTTCTAGGGTTATGACCTTTTCCCAATCTTCAGTAAACAGGTCACCCTCCTCTTTACAACCAGATGCTGCAGCAATGGCGTTGGTAGATATGATGATGGCTTTATTGTCGACGGTTTCCAGTAATAGTTCCGTTGACTTCAGATGCAGAGGCCCAGAAGTATGCATATAGTGCATGATATCAGGAAGTTTTCCTCTACACGAAGGCTTCCCATCCGACGTTCCTGATAAACATTTGTAAGGGAAATCCTTCTTCCTCAAGTTTCTGCAAGTCAACCCATTTTCCAGCGATGAAGTCACTTTCTGGAAATCTCTCCATGGGCACAAGTTGTGTTTTGGGCGGCCATGAGTGTGAGTTTGAAGGAAAGGGATTTAAGAGTAAAGGTAAGGAATCGGGTTTTTAGATAAATTGATTGCACTAGTGTTGTCACATAACACAAGAATGTTGTGCTCAAAGTAGAGTAATCTTCAAGTTGGTATTTTTCCCATAGGAGTTGTGAGCAGCAGCTTGCAGTAGATACATATTCTACTTTAACAGTGGATAATGCAATTGAGTTTTGCTTTTTGCTAGTCCAGGATATACATGGTCCGATGAAGTGACATCCATCACTTATGCTTTTTCATTCAAGTCTATCCCTAGCATAGTCTGTATCACAGTATCCTATTAACCTAAAATCTTTATTTTTCTCATAGAAAAGACTAAGGTTAGATGTACCAACAAGATATCTAAAAATCCTTTTGACAGCTTTTAGATGAGACTCTCTAGGATCAGATTGAAATCTAGCACATAAACAACGATATGCATGATATCTGGTCTACTTGCAGTTAAATAGAAAAGTGAGCCAATTATACCTCTATAGATAGTTTGATCTATAGGTTTACCTAATTCGTCCTTTGTTAAACCTACAGATGGATGCATTAGTGTGCTCATAGGTTTTGACTCATTCATCTTATATTTCTGAAGCAATTATTTCGTATATTTTGTTGATGAATGTATATACTCTCTTTTTGTTTAACTTGTAGTCCAAGGAAGAATTTTAATTCTCCCATCATGTTCATCTCAAATTCACTCCGCATCAAATCTGAGAATTCTTTACATAGAGTTTCATTAGTAGCTCCAAAGATTATATCATCTACATAAATTTGAACTATAATGAAATCTTTGTTGGATTCCTTTCTAAAGAGAGTTGCATCTACTTTGCCTCTCATGAACCCATTTTCAATAAGAAAACTACTCAGTTTGTCATAGACATGAGGTGCTTGTTTAAGACCATACAGAGCCTTTTTAAGTTTAAAGACATGGTCTACGAGGTTTGGATCCTCAAAGCCAGGAGGTTGTCAAACATAGATTTCTTCCTCGATAAAACCATTTAAAAACGCACTTTTCACATCCATTTGAAAAAGCTTAATGTTTTTATGAGCAGCAAAGGCAAGCATAATTCTAATAGTTGCTAATCTAGCAACAGGAGCAAAGGTTTTAGTGAAATTAATACCTTCTTGTTGATTATAACCTTGAGCCATTAACCTTGCTTTGTTTCTGATTACTTTACCATTTTCGTCGAGCTTGTTGCGGAAAACTCATCTTGTTCCAATGATGCTTTTTTGTATTGGTTTGGGAACAAGAATCCAAACATCATTTCTGGTGAATTGATGTAATTCTTCTTGCATTGCTATCACCTAGTCATCGTCTGTAAGTGCTTCATCTATCATCTTAGGTTCAATTTCTGAGACTAAGGCACAAGACACTTGATTCTTGTGATGACCTTGTCTTGATTCCTTCTGTTCATTCTCCAATAATTTGATTTTGAGGATGGTAGGTCATGAACTTCCAGTCTTTGTGAAATCCCTTCGTCTATTATTGGTCTGTTGTTGAGTTGTTTCTTCTGATTCTTTTGCTTCGTCTGTTCTATTTTGATTAGACGGTTTTATCTGTAAATCTACAAAATCTTCTTCCAAATCTAATAGTCTTTATCAAGGGTTAGTGTGTCATTAAATTTAACAGGTATAGATTCTTCTACAACAGAGGTTCTGGGATTGAATACTCTAAAAGCTTTTGATGTATCATAATATCCAAGAAAAACACCTTTATCAACCTTAGAGTCAAATTTTCCCAATTGATCTCTAGTGTTGAGAATGTAGCATTCACATCCAAAGGGGTAAAAGTATGAAATGTTGGGTTTTCTACCTCTCCACAGTTCATAAGAGTCTTTTTAATTAATGGTTTGATCAATATTCTGTTTTGAACGTAACATGCTGTGTTTACAACTTCTGCCCAGAAGTACTTGGGACTGAATTTTCATAGAGCATGGTTCTTGCCATCTCTTGTAGGGTTCTATTTTTCCTTTCAACTACCCCATTTTGTTGAGGTGTTTCGATGAGGAGAAGTTGTGGAAAATTCCATTCTTTTCACAAAAGGATTTGAACTCAGCATTTTCAAATTCAGTTCCATGGTCACTTCCAATTAGTAATACAAAAACCTTTTTCAGTTTGAACTCTTTTACAGAATATTTCAAACATTAAAGGACTCATGTTTGTGGGCTAGGTAATAAATCCATGTATATCTAAAATAGTCATCAATAATGACAAAACCATACTTTTTCCACCAAGACTAAAAGTTTTAGTAGGTCCAAATAGATCCATATGTAGTAATTCTAATGGTCTGGAAGTGGAAACAACATCTTTTGATTTAAAAGAGGTTTTGATTTGTTTCCCTTTCTGACATGCTTCACAAAGAAGATGAGTTTTCCAAGAAATCTCAGGCAATCCTTTCACTAAACCCTTTTTATATAACTTTGAAAT
>QUWT01000129.1:0-20128 GCA_004329165.1 Spatholobus suberectus | reverse complement strand
GCTCGAGGACAACCCCGCAAGAAGTAAATAGCTAGAGCTATGGCTATCGATGAAGTTTCATGGCCAGCAAAGAGCAAGCTCAATATCAAGTCAAGCATTTGCTCACTTGTAAAATTTGAATGCTTCAAAACCCAATTTAGAAGATCATGATCTTCCTCCAAACTTGCGTTTCCCTTTCGGATTCTCCTGGCCCTCCTTTCCATTTTCGCCTCTATGATCTTCAATATGGTGGACCTGGCCTGTAAAACACATGGTAAAGGAAACGTTACAATATTAAAAATTAAAAAATAAAAATTCATTACCACTAATTAATTATGGAAAAAGGGGGTAACCAAAAAATAAAATTATGGAAAAAGGTGTCTCTAATCTCCAAAGTATTTAAAATATAAATTGACTATTGTTACCTTCAATGCTTTCCTGTATGCTGTTCCGGGCAAATTCAAAGGTGCAGGAGATACAACACCTTTCATGAAAGAGACATATTCTCTCTTCAATTGTTCTGTCTCGAGATTCGCAGGATCCAAGCTCATGATATGCTTCGCCATAAAATTGAAGGTGAACTGCAATTTAATTAAACAAAGCAACTTTTAACTAATTCGTGTGCTCTTCCTTAATTTGTTTACTAGAATAATAATCAAACTTGGACAAGAAATTAAACTAGTTAGTTACCCTCTTTGCTTCTTCATGAGCCGAGAATGTACAATTTTGCTTCCACGAGGTTAGAACTAGAAGGGCATGCCTCTCCACCTCTTTGAATAGATGTGTTCGGAGGCTGGCATAGCTGAGAAAGTTAAGTGATATGTTTCTCATGTCCCTATGCATGTCCCCTACTAAGACCAACATAGACCATTTCCCAAGCACTGCCTCAAGGCTCCTAGGATAGCTGGCCTCGAACAACTTCCCTTCGTTCTGCAAAATGAACCTATTCAGCCCTGCATCTGCTGACACTATGGCTGCCCCCCAAACAAGTTAGACTTGTAAATTGTACCATACCTGCATATGTCCAACAATTTTAATTTTGGGTCTTTATTTTTTTTTTTTTAAGTGGGGGGTGCTGATTTTACCTTGCTATGTGCTTCTCTCATAAATTCTCCTAATGTAACAGCAGGGTAAGGCTTCAAAACCCTATGGTTTCCCCAAGAAGGGGCCACCCCATTTCGCCAGGGGGAAGATTAAGGCTTGGTTTCTTTCTTCTGGTGAATATGAAGATGGCAATAAGAGCAAGGATGGAAGAAGAAAACAGAAAGCAGTCAGGTGGCGAGTCTGACATGGAGCTACCCGTCTGGTTCTTTCTACTTTCTCTTCTGATTCTCTCTCTCTCTCTCTCTCTAGGAAGCAAAAAAGGAAACAAATGAAACTTGCATGTGCAGAATGCAACAGGATGAGGAAAAGGTTTTACACTTGCTGAAAAGGAGCATCCATTTTTGGCGTAGTAAAGTCACAAAAGCAGGTGTTTCAATGGAACCGGACCTAATGAAAGTGTGAAACCAAAGGGAGCATTTATAAGCTTCTCTTCTGTCTTTAAGGCTACTTTGGTAAAGAAGAGATTGAGGGGACGAGAAAGGAAGATAGAAGAAGTGAGAGGAAGTGGGTTGTTTGGTAAAGTAAAAATGTGAAGAATTTTAAAAAAATGTGGAACACACAGCAAAAAATTTCATTGCTGTTTTCGAAGAATTGTGTGGAAATAGAGCCGTCATCTACACATTCCGCTGTTCTAGGAAAGCAAGTAAATCGATTTACTTGCTCAAGTAAATTGATTTATATGCCTCATTATATTATTATTATTATATTATAAAAAAAAAATAAAAAAATTAATAATAAAAATTAATATTATTAATAATAATAAAATAATATAATAAAAAAAATAATAATAAAAATAATTAAATAAAAAATAATTTTAAAAATTAACTTTTTTTTATTTTTCTTCAACCAAACAACTTTAACTTTTTTTCTATTTTCACTTATTTTTTTTTAACTAACAACCTTAACTTTCACACTATTTCTCACTTATTTCTCTTCTCTTCATTTCTCACATCTTCCTTTCCTTTCTCTCCATTTATTTCCTCTCTACCAAACACACCCTTAAAGGGAAAGTTAAATTTTTTAGATAATAATAATAATAATTATTTTATTAGAATTTTTATATTAAATAATATTATTTATTTTTTTTAATATTAATTTTTATTTTATTAATATTTTTTTTTCTTTATAATACTAATAAGAGTAATATAATAATAATAAATAATCATAATATTTAATAATATTATTCTTATTATTATTATTATACACTAAAAGCTGAATCGGTTTCATTCATAAAAACCGATTTCATAGAGTATAAAATCGATTTCATGGGATACAAAATCGATTTCATATTTAAAAAGGGGGGCCCTCTATGGTGCATCAATGAAAAAAGAGAGCAGCAAACTGATTTATTGGATGTGTAAATCGATTTACACATCCAAGTAAATCTTTACTTGGTATTTGGGAAGTGGATGCGAAACATAGTGTTTTCTGCGTGTTTCTTCTCTTTTGCAAAGAAATTTTTCGGTGGGTTCCACGCATTTTTTCAAATTTAGTTGCTTTTTTGCGCTAAAATCGATGGAGCACAGTAACTTTGATGCTTTTTCGTGCTTTTCCATCCTCTTTTTTCACTACCAAACGAAGCCTAAGCAAAAAAGGAATAGCGAAAACTAACGAAGAAGTAGGCTTTACACTTGGAAAACATGCACTTTACCAATCAAATCTAATTTATTATGCTTAAATCCATGTTGGTTATCTTCTCATTCATTTATAACAATAATGATATATAAATTCATATATTATAAACACTTGATACTTCATTTTTTCTCTATTATTTGTTTCGGAGGAAATGGAGGAGAGGGAGGAATTTTTATTAAGTTTGTTATTTAGTTTAATTTTTAAGAAGAGAAGGAAAGAGAATGGAAATGAGCAAAATCTCTTTTCATTTAATTTTTGTTTTCCTTTAATATTGGAGAGATTTGGAGAGGTGGAGAGAGAATTTAAAATATTTTAAGTGTATTGACTAAAATATTCATATTTATATTTTAAAATTATAAAAATAAATTAATTTTTTAAAATCTCTCTGTACCCCTTGAAAACCAAATAGCAAAAAAAAAAAATGCTATTTTTCCTCTTTTCTATTAAAATTCCTTCTCTTTCATTTTCTTAACTGAACAAAATATCTAATCAAATTTTTTTTTCTCCTCTTCCATTCCATCCACTTTCCTCCCTTCCCCTCCTTTGAATTAGACAGAGCCTATATTTCATTTTTATTAAATCATAACAAAAAGTTGGTGAACATTAAACTCTATTCACACTTAGAAAGAAAATAGAGAGAGAGAAAAATATAAATATGAATATGATAAGTAATATGATATGATACAAAAAAATATTAATAGAATATTTAATATATAAAAATTATATATCATTGCTTTAAATCGTATTAACTATTATATTTATATTTTTCTCGCGTCTATTTTTTTATCTCTCAAAATATAAAATGACATAGGTATCCGTGCATCATTATTCCATTTTTAAACGTCATTTTCAATGTATGTTGTACTGTTTAATAATAGTTTTGGCTAACTAAAAGCACTCCAGCTAAATTTGGAAATAACAGGGCATTAAACAACTCCTTTCTTTTGGTTTTTTCTCCCCCCCCCTGTTATGATCTTCTGAAGAATAGGCTGAAAGCATGCAAAGATTTTTAATGAATACTTTATCTTTTCCCTTTTGTTTTTTTCGTCCATCTGTCGTCATATTTATTATTAGCTAAATAAATTTTATTTGTTGATAGATTAGTATCTTATCATGTTACTTTCTTAAAAAAATTGTCAATAAATTAATTCTTCAAAAAGGAGCCGAATCCAAACTAGTAACTATTTTTTATTCTTAAAGATATTGGTTTAAATATATTGTTAGTCTATTTATATATTTATAAATTAATTTATATTCATATATCAATTTATTTATGAAAATGTAATAGATATGTCCTTTTTCTTAGAAAAAAAATGTTTCTTGTCTTTTATTTATGAAAGAAATTATTTCCATAAATGAAAGAGCAAAAAAAAAAAGTGAAGTTATTTTTGAGGAATTAACACTAAACATTTCTCCATTTACAATTGTGCAAATTTTTGGTCCGCAATAGCGGATGATGTGGCGGTCTAACACGTGTTAATGTGTTATTGACATGTTGACATAACACTGACGTAGCATGTTGATGTGGCATGCAAAAATTAAAGAAAAAATTTACAAAGTGTTGATGATGGGATTTAAACCTTAACCCCTTCACTCCAACAATCTCACAATTACAACTAGGTCAAAGTATTTTTATTTTTTTTTGGTACAATAATGAAAGCTAAAAGACAAAACCAAAACTAGACAACAAAAAGAGAGTCACACAGCAAAAGGCCAAAAACAAAAGGCAAGGCTTGCTTCTAATCTTTGGCAGCACCTAATTAAGAAGACACCACCTAGAAAGATTGTTTGCTACCATATTAGCATCACGCGAAATTGAAACATACAGAAGACTCCAATCTCGTTGCAAGATATCACGGATTATGCAAAGAACATCCTCGTATTCATGTAGGCAAATACAATCCTCATCCAAATTGTTGAGTAAATCAACCACATCACAGTCAGATTCACAAATGACACGCCTAAAACCAAGCCTCCAACAATTTTGTAAGCCAACCTCAATACCCATTAGCTCAGCAAAAAGTGGACTACCAGTACCACAACTCCGAGAGAAGTCAAAGATCCATTTTCTTGTAGCGTCACGAAGTAATCCCCCAGAGCCCATATAGGTATGCAAAAACTGTTTGGGGTTATCCTACACTACCAAGGGATGGAAATAAGGCCAAGCCGCCTGTTAGGAGCCTATGGCTTGGCCTGACCTACTCGTTTATTAAAAAGGCCAGGCTAAGCTTATAAAAAGCCTATTTAGATAAAAAAGTCAGGGCTTAGTCTTAAAAAAGCCCATTTAACCTAACAGGGCAGCCTATATATATAATAATAATAATAATAATAATAATAATAATATAAAAAAATATGTAATTTCTAGTTCAATAAGCTTTTTAGACAATAGACCTACTTAGGCCAATAGGCTTATTAGCCTTTTATAGGCCTTATAAGAAAATAGGCTTTAAGCAGGCTTACAGGCCAGACCAGACTTTTATGCAGACCAGGCCGAGACCTTCAAAAAGGCCTATAATAGGTAAATAGGTCAGGCTCATGCTTTATAGTTTAATGAAAGCCAAACTCAGGCCTACTAAAGCCTGGCATTGCTTGGCCTATTTCCCCCTAGACGCTACCCCCCTAGTTGGTCTACTCCCTCATCGACCTACAAATCGACGGGTTCGCCTATCTCGGTTAACACAGTCATATATCCTGGACAGTATTGTCTTGCTTACCCTGGTCAGAGTTTCATGCTTATCCCGGCTAGATAAATGCCTAGCGGCGGGGAAATGCTTAATGAGATTACCCAAACACAAGCTGCCACGGGGCACCTTACCTTAACGTTTTTCCCTCCAAAATACTCTATATAAAGGGCTCCATACTCATCAGATACACGCTCTCTCTCATTCTCACCCACTATCTTACGCTCTTACGACTAGGCATTGGATTCCTTGCAAGTGCTACTACCAGAGATGTTTGTGACCATCGTGGAGACTCACCAGACCTTTTTCTCTCGTGTTCACCACACAACAAAACCAACTACCATCCCATTAACTTTAATAAACCATCAAACGGAGTAGTCCATACCAGTTGGGGTGGTGGTGAACTAATCCAAGGCACTACTAAGAGGCGTACTTCTGCAGCAGATAATTGAACCATGTGAACAACATAATTAATGGATCGACACTTGTCTAAGAAAATTGATTAGTTTCTTCACTTCCAAGCCACCAAAGGAGGGAGATAATGAGATTGGCTTGTTCGCTAGAGAAAATATGCAATAACCAAACACAAATATTAGAACTTGTAAACAATTGACTGTGAAAGATACCTAATCTTAACCACAGTTCACGAGAATGGGAATAGTCTCTAAGGACATGTAAAACATCTTCATTTCCAAAGGAACAATGAGAGCAAGCTACTGAAGGAGATATGTGGCAGTGGAAACGATAAGCATTTCTAGGCAAAGCAACCTGAATAATTTACTATAGAAAAAATTTGACCTTCTTTAGTACCTTGAATTTCCAAATCCTATGCCACACAAGATTAGGAATAGAAATCTCTGCCCTCATCAACCAATAGTATGATGAGGTGGCAGTGTAGAAACCCTAAGGGTGCCCATTCCAGGCTATTATGTCATTACCCAAAGGAAAAGATAGGATCCAAACATGAGAAATATCCATAATGGCACCTTGTGGTAAGGCAGTGCGTAACCTATCAAAACACCAACCTCCTTACTGCCACAAATCAGAGACAATAAGATGAGAATCTTCTATATGAACATAAGGGACTAGTGTGCACAAGGGACATGTCCCTAACCAATCATCATACCAAAGGGAGGATTGCCCTGCACCCAAGCAAGGTCCAAAACCCAAGCAAAGCTCCTTAGCAACTTTCGTAGGGGTGGCAAAGCAAGTTGAACCTGCTGGCTCAACTCACCTAACCCGCCAAAAATGGTGGGGCGAGTTAAGTGGTTCAACCCACCAACCCACTCTAACCTGCCCTGCCTAACCCGCTAACCCGACGGGTTGAAGGCGAGGTGGGTTGACCTGTTGGTTAGTCCATCGGGTTGACCTGCCTAACTCACCCCCTAACCCACCAATATTTAATGTGTATATAAATAAATTTATATTTTTATATAATTAAAAATAGATAATATGTATATATATACATAATGAAATGAGTGATGTGTTAAAAAGAAATGAATTAAGATTTTTTAAATATTTTTCCTATTTTCTTCCTTTTATTTTTAATTTTATTGGTAAATCAACTTGCCATTTTATAACCCGCTAACCCACTCTTTTTCTTTTGGCGGGTCAACCCACCAACCTAACCACCCACATCTAAATAAGGCAAGCAAGATTTTTCAAGACACCCTGCCCTACTTTAAGCAGGTTAATGGTAAGTCGGGGCTAGTTGACTTATTTTGCCACCCCTAAACTTTCGTGACACTCTTCCAAATATAAGAGGCTCCAACCCTACAAGGAGTATTAAGAACCTAACAACCATTTAGGTATTTGTGGCGAAAGACTTGGACCTAAGGCTTGTGTAGAGAGTTAAGAATGTTCCAGATTAATTTCCCCAAGAGAGACATATTAGCCAACCTGGAATCTCTGACCCTTAAGCCCCCCATATTCTTAGGTTTAATAATAACCTTCCAAGTCACCAAATTCCAGGTATGTGATGAAGCATCCTTAGACCAGATCAATGATCTACACAACTGATCAATCAAGTCCCATATTCCTTACAGAATCCAAAAAGGTTGCATAAAATATATAGGAATAGAAAAAAAATTGATTTAGCTAGACATAATCTCCCGATCTAGTTCAACAATTTGCCCTTCCATGAAGCCAAATGGGATTGAATTTTATCCACTATATGGCTAAAGTCATTTTTAGTCACCTTCCTGGATAGAATATTAAACTCTAGGTATTTGCCAAGATCTTTGGCACTTCTGATTCCCAAGATGTCGTTAATATTTCTTTTAGTAGGATCATTACTCCCCAAGAGCAAACAAACTTAGATTTCTCAAGGTCGATTTTCAAATATGATTTAACTTAAAACTGTTGAAGGGTGGAAGACACAAAGTATTGGTTTGGTATATAAATAAAAATCATACTATATATAACTTAAATGGAAGACCAAAATTGCACACATATTTATTACTACTAAATAAACAATATAAATATAAGTTACTCCCTTCGGTATTTTTTATAAAACCCCACTACTAATTCACAAGAGTTAAAGAAATTGATCACTTTAGTTATTAGCTTTTTTGTTCTAAATTTATATGAAGTTTCCAATATTACCCCTAACATTAATGAGTTATACTACTAATAAGGACTAGAGGGAATAATACATAATACTACTAATAAATTAATAAATAAAATTAGTATATATTAATATTCTTCTACAAAAATATAAATATATTAGAAGAAAGTTAGTAGTAAATATATATATATATATATATATATATATATATATATATATATATTTTTTTAGTGAAATACAAAAAAAATTATTACATCAATAATAATTTCTTATTTTAGTCACTAAAATATGCAAAAAAAATAAAAATAAAATAAAACAACACAATTTATATATAAAAAAAAATTTAGAGAGAGTGATTGAGTTATAATTAAGATATGTATACTATTGAAATATACATTATTGTTTTTTGGTTTTATATATTTATTGTTTTGTAGTAATAAATATATGTGCAATTTTGGTCCCCTTTAAGTTATATATAGTATAATTTGTTGAACATGACATCTGATATGTAATATATTGCAAGAGTTTTGATGAAGATAAAGCCAACATCAAGAGAGCTTCAATGAAGATTAACTCAAGCTAAAATGAACTTATGAAGACAATCAAAAAGAATTAAGAGCTCTAGGCCAAGACAACAATTGCTATGAAGATTTTTGTCAATGTCTTACGTAATTATGTAAGACTTGTCAATTTTGGCTAAGTATGGCTCAAGGGATGAACTGGGAAAGCTAAAATAGTTTTTTAATAACAAAAGGTTATGAGTGAAAAATCACGCACTAAGCTAAATTTGACTTTGGAATATATTCTACCTGCTTGCAATCGATTTCCATGAGTTGGAATAGAGAGAAAACCATTTCAATTGATTTTTAAATGTAAAAATATCACAAGGAATCAATTCCTTCATGGAAGGCATCGATTCCACAACGGTCAGATTGGTCAATTAAGGAAAGCGTGCTTTGGATAAATATGCAATCTTTTCTAGATCAAAACCTATCTTTTATAAATCACGAATTAAACTATTTCTACCCCTCAATCATTAAAAGCTTTATTTTTCTAATACCAATGTGTGAGAGCGGAGATAATTTGTGAGCATTGGGGTTATTTTGCTTGAGCCATCACTTAGAGAAGAATTGTGAGTCATAGAGCTTCAAGTTGTGTTATCTCTACTATTGAGAGTGGTACTTCCTTTTGTTTTTGTTTTTTTAGGAATTCCAAGAGTAGGTTTCTTTTCAAGGAAGTCACAAGGTGGGTTCCCCTGGCAAGCAAATCCTGAGGTAGGTTCCTCTAGCAAGCAAATCCAGGCATAGGTTTCCCTTAATATAGGAATAGCTTTTCCTAATGAGTGGTTAGAGTGAGAAGGTGAAGAGCACTCTGGGTTGGGTTGCCAAGGTGGGTTCCTTGAGTGTAAAAAGTTTACTGCACTATAAACTCTAATTAGTTAATGTTAATCTCAAGTGTGGTTTCAGACTGATGTTAGGTTTAATTTGTGACTAAGAAGGATAAATCTCAGTGCACTTTTCCTCTTACCCTTCTCTTTATTGCTTTATTTGCTTTCGTGTGATTTGTTTTTGTTTTGTTTTGAATTTTCCTAACATAAAACAAACAAAAGAATCTACTTCATCTCTTTGCTGAATTATATTCTTCACGATTAAGGTGAAAGGTTTAAGAAAAAAGTTTTCATAATAACTCAATTCACCCCCTCTTGAGTATTGAGGTCACTTGGTTAACATAATTTTATTCATATATCAACCACACATTGACTTAGTGGCAATACTGGTGGTGTTGGAGTGAAAGGGTAAGAGTTTAAACCTCACCACCCAATACTTTGTATATCAATGTACTGTCACATGTTAGTGACACTTAAACAATTGTGTTGGATCGTCATGTCAGTTGCCACATCATTTGTCACGTTGCGTCAACAAAAGTTATTAATTTTTAAAGGAAGACTAGTGGAGAGACCAAAATTACACAATTACAATATTTGGATACCAAACTCGGACAATTACAATACTTAAGAGACCAAAAGTAAAATTAAACATATTTAGCCCAAAATATTTGAAATACTAATAGTGACAGCCTAATCTTTTACTGATGAATTATTCAAATATATTCTTATACGCCGTATGCATATATACCAAAAGAATGTATTGTTATACTTATATCATTTATTAATTACTTTTATACATTGAATTTCACTAATGTAATTGTTGAATTGAAATTTTTTTATTAAGATATTAAGTTTATAAAATTTATATAATTTGACATTTTATAATATTTTATCATACAACTTTAATTTAATATATAATACAAATTATCGACCATGTGATTACACACCTATAAATAAATATTTAATTTATTTAATTTTTGTTTACATGATTATTACGATGTATTATATAATTTAACAGTTAAATTTGTAAAAACATATATTTTACAAAAAAGATATTAAACAATATAAGTATTCAAGATTTACTCCTAAAATAAAAGAATCTCCACTCTATATATTATCATTATTATTGTTATAAACTAGCGTGTGTATTAATTTTACAATTTATAATGAGTTTTTAAATATACTTATGAATTATTTTTAATTTTTTTTTTAAAATATGTTATATGTATATAAATATTTAAAATATAGATGAAATAATGTGAATATTATATCTATTTAAATAATTTTATATTCACACATGTCTTATTTACTTTAATGAATGTAAACACGTTTTTAGAAAATATTTTTTTATCAATATATTTGCATTTGTATACTTAGATATACATACTTTTAATAAGAAATTATAAAATGATGCTTACATAATAATTCTTCTCTAGTAATTTCGAGTTAGTTTAGTTCATTCTAGTTCCATTTTCATATCTTTTCATCCTTATGTATAGAAAATAATTCCTCCTTTAATGCATGTTAGGATTCAATTTTTGATCCCATGCATGAATATACATTCTTAATATACATGTTGTCTTAATTGAATATGTGTGTGTGTGTGTGTGTTAATTGATTGGATAAAATAATTAGACACTAATTGACTCATTAAAAATATACATGTGTTTCTTAATTAGATAAATTATTTTTAAATGAATTGATTGAATTCAATGTTTAATTCATGAAAATCAATAATTGGAATTATGACAATACTTGAATCTTCAAAAAGATTAATTAATTGAATATGCAAACAATAGTTATAATTATTTTTTAGTATTGTAGAATTCCTCTTCTAGTATAGTAGAATTTATCATCTTTTATGAAATTCTTTTTCAAGTCTTTTTTTGTCATCTAAATATGGTATAAATATGTTTTAAAATTTTTGAATTATTCAAGTCAATTTGTATTTAAATTTGAATTTGAATTAGATTAAATTTGATAAATATTAATTTTAAATTTTAAATGATTTTCATAAATGATTTTTTATTTTATTTAATAATTTAATACTTTGTGATTATAAGCTTCATAATTTAATCATGATATTTTGGTATGGACCTTTTTAATTAGAATTTAATTGGTTTAAGTCAAATATTTCACAATATTGTTAATTAAATGATTAGATATATCTTCTAAAATTTAGTTAATTAAATAGTTGTGCCTAAATAAAAAAATATTTTTATATAGTAATTATATGAAATTGATAATTATATTATTGATAATATTTATATTGATTATTTTAATTAAGATTTTTAAAATATAACAATTACAATACATATTTAATTAGAATAAATATTAATTGTATAATTGTGTCAAAGGCAAATGCGAGAGAAAAAAATGCATGTGGCAAAATCCACAAAATAATGAACTTGGGTGACACAAAGTACAATTAACCCTAAATAAAATTGAAAAATAGAAAAAAAATCACATGTAGAATGAAAAAAAATTATGTTTGATTGCATTAAATTACAAAAGTGATAATTATTGTCTTTTATTTAAGAGTGTAAACGAGTTGAGTCAAGCTGATAGTTTAAAGTTTAGGCTTGACTTGTGAAAAAAAATGATTGCTCAAGCATTCTAGTATTTAATGAACATTTAATACTAAAAAATTAATACTTTTTCCTTAATTTTTTAGCTTTTATGAAAAAATTCTTAAAAAAACTTTATCAAGTAGTAAAAACATAATACTATATGAATAACAAATAAAAATATGTGCTCAACATGTGAATGTGGAATTCAAACACTCTAGTATATTTCATTTCATAATCAAGTAAATATATAATTCATACTTCTTAACTACTATAAAAAAAGTTCAAAAAATTTTAATACTTTCAACAAAGTTCAAATATTTTCATAATGAATAATAAATAACAAATGATAATAAAGTCCCTTCTCATCAATTTAAATAAATAAATTATTCACAAATCAATAATGTCATATTATAGAACTTGAGCTTGACGCATTTAAATAATTAGTTCAAATCTCATGCTTGAGTTTGTCTATTTAATTAAACAAATAATTTTGAACAAATATTTAAGAATCGAATTCAAATAGTTCACAAACAGTTTAACTCATTTACACCCTTACTTACAAATGTAGCTTTACGTGCCTCAAAGTAGACATACATTCTCTATAACACAAGTCATTTGTTCCTTGCATTACATTTGATTATAATTAATTGTGTTGTAAATACTTTTTTCTCAATTTTTCTGTGTAGTTCCTTAGGGTCAAGTACTATTTGGTACTTATCATTTGAATCAACTTAAATGCTCTTCTTTTAGCCTTTTTAGGCTTGGGGTCTAAACAACTTAACCTTTCATATTCCATCGCTTCAACATTTAAACTTTTTTGTCTTCATGCCTAGGATAGGCATTAAAGTTCTCATTACTTTTTTTGCAAGCCACTCTATCTTGGCATGCCTTTTTTTTTTTTTTTTGGGCATGTGTGAGAGTCTTTAAGACTGACAAATTGAAAATATAGATTGAAGTTGAATTTGGTAACCTTGATATAAAAAAGATTTTATTTTATACATTTAATGACAACTCTTTTCTTGCATTCTTTGCCATATACAATTTTTCTTATTCAGTGTTGCATACTCCTTCATAGCCTTCTTAATAGGTAGAATAAAATGTTAATCCAACTTTAAATTGCGCTCTATTGTGATGAATTTTTTCAATGAGTAAATTAGAAGACCAATGCAAAACTAATAGGCGAAGAAGACGTTACAAAGGATGAGTCCCTCCATTTAATTATGAATGTTTCACACAACTTGATATTAGGGTTACTATAGTAACATTTCCTTAATGCGTAGATCAAAAGATTAATGCAAAACTAATGGATACACGAAGACCAAGGACGTAGAAAAGGGAAAAACCAATTATTATTCTACTAATATTATTATTCCACTAATATTTCGGTCATTTTTATCCTTATGATGTGACAACTATATATGTATGCCTAATTAATTAGCTGTCACTCAAGCACTTAATGTGTCAAATCATCCTTTTTAACAATGTTAGATGACACCAACTAATAACAAAAGAACTAAATTGATTGATGAGTAACAATTTTAAGGATCATTTTATCGTTTTTTAATTTCAGGGACTAATTTAATTGACTATTATAGTTTCAAGGACTAAATTAATTGATAATTTACAATCTCAAGGACTATTTTACTATTTTATTAATTTGATGAACCAATTTAATTGACCATTACAATTATAAAGACTAAATTGGTGATTTACTCAAAATTTTACTTACAAGTGCTCAAGTTTCTTTATAAGGAATAAAATGTAAAAGTTATTAAATGAATAATTTGTTTAAAGAATATAACGAAGACATTGATTAAGAAATTCAAATTAGTAAGCATTAATTAGGTGAAAAAATAAATCATTTTGCATTTTTTTAAGACAACAAAAAACAATCATGTTCAAGTTAAATAGAATTATTATAGATGACAAAGTTCTTCCTCTGAGTAGTTAACTAATTAAGCTAGAACAATTCACGTTAGTTAATCTATGCATTTAGTGGTAATCATTTTTGTATTTAACGTGCTAAAAGGTAAACACTAATTTTATTTAATACTTATACTGTTTTTTCATTCCTTAAAAAATTCTCAACCAAAAAAATTCCTTAACAAATTTTATTACTGCAATAATAAAAATCTAAAATAATAATAATAAAGTAGCCAATTAGCGTAAGTTATAGTTTTATTTAAAACTAGTCGACAGACTCGTGCGATGCACGGATGAAATGTGTGTGAAGAGTATAATTATATTTTATTATAAAAGTGATTACATAAATTATGTCATGACCGACTTGAAAAACTAATTATAGTTAGTATAGCTACAAACTTTTAAAAAATAATTAAAACAACTAATACTGATTTCAATTTTTATGCAAAACAAATATAAAATAACTAATATGGAATTCTATTTTTTTATATCTTAAATATTTTAAGTAACCATAACATCTTTAATAGATATATGCATTTAATAATGTAATATTACAGAGGAGCGATGTTAATGTTCTATTTTTTATTTAAAATATTTAACTTTTACATAAAGAAACAAAACAACTTTAAATGTATTTCTAATATATATATATATATATATATATATATATATATATATATATAATTTTGTTTAAGTATTCTTAAAATGGGTAAAACAATGTTTTACTATAAAATATACTCTTATACACAAAACATTTGAATCAAACATATATATCAATTAATATTTACGTATATGTAACAAAATAAATAAATAAATAAACAACTTTATACTCAATTGTAATATTAATTAGTATATTTTGTAATTAATAATAAAATAGTTAATATTAAATTTAATTTAAAATCATATCTAATACAAACAATATTTTAATATAATAATTTTAAAAAATATTTGCTCTTTTTTAAAAGATAGTAAAAACTTTTAATATTATTTGATATAAGATATGAGAAAATAGGCTATGCGCTGATAATGTAAAGTAATATTACACTGTCATCTAATCATAACTTACCATGTATGGTTAGTTTGTTGACTTTGATAATAACCATCCTAAAAGTGACACTAAAGTTGATTTTCGATTGGTTGACAATGTAAAACTTTTATATTGACAGTGCGTAACAATTAAACTCATAAGATTTTAATGTAAGTAGTTTTAAAATATTTAGTAAATATTTTGGATTTAAATACGATTTTAAAATATTTAGAAATATTTAGTAAATATAGATAGGATTTTCAAATTTTGTTGATGCAATTTTTAATGTTTAGAGAATCTAAATGGGTAGTGTCATTACTTATGTATGGAGATTTGTTAAGCATTAAAGAACGTGAAACACAATAATGTGAAGTAATAAACCAGTAAAGATTAAATATGTTTTAAGTCCTTGTAGATATGACTCTGTCTGATTTTAGTCCTTACAAAAGATTTTGTTAGTTTTAGATCCCTGACATTTTTTTAGTGTTCTTTTTTAGTCCTTACCATTAACTCAGTTAATTTAGTGCTAATATGGCAAATAAAATAAAGAAAATAATTAATTAAGATAATTAAGGGCCCGTTTGGGTGGTTTTAATTGTGAGTTTCAAAAATTTCAAAAACAGCAACTAGTTTTTAGTTTTTAAAAATTAGTTTTAGTTTTTTCTCAAATTTTTGGTTTCAAAATAAACTCATTTTGAAAAAAAAAATTATTTGTTAAAATTAGTTTAAGATATATTTGTGTGGTGGCGACAAAGGTGGCACTAATGGTGGTGGTGATGACGATAGTGACAGTGATGGCGACGCTGATAATCGTGATGGTGATAGTCGTGGTAGCAATAGCAGTGGCAGCGGTAGTGTTAGTGGTGGTGTGGGAAGAAACATTGTCAAATGTAGTGATGTATACTTTTTTAAAAACTAACTAAAACTAGATTCACAAAACCTTTTTTTTTTGTTTTGAAAATGAGTGTAAAAGTGTTTTAAAATTGAGTTAAAAAACCATTTCAACTCCACTTTAGCCAAACGCGTTTTATTTTGAAAATTGGATTGAAAACCAAAAACTCACAACCACCCCAAACGGGCCCTAAGGTAATAAAAATATTTTAAATTAAGATAATTAGATTATTTTAAGGTGTATAATTCAAATAAGTAATGTATTTATTATTTTATATAAATAAGGTAATCACATATAATTTACTCTTATAATTTATTTTTAATTTTTTAATATATTATGAACAATGGTTTTTATTGTTTTTAATATTGTTCTTACTTTCAATTCACTAATTTACTTTTAACATTGTATTTTTTTAAAGATTATAATTTACTTAGACACTTATAATTTACTTTTAATATATTATTTGGGTTAAACATGTTTTTGGTGCCTATAAATATAGAAAAGTTTGTTTTTAGCCTCTCATTTCAAAATCATCGACTTTTTGGTCTTCCATTTTCAAAAATGTGTCACATTAAACCCTCAGTCACTAACTTCGTTGATGTAGTTAATGAATGCTACATCAGCACTATACAGTGGGCATTTTAGATGATATGACATCCACGTGGTTGCCACATGGCAAGTAATATTTTTTTGTCCCTATAAAATTTTAAAAGTTGGTTTTAGTCCCTATAAAATTTAAAGTTTGGTTTTAGTCCCCACAAAATTTAGAGTTTGATTATAACTCCCTATAAATTCAAAGTTTGATTTTTGTCTCCATAAAATTCAAAGTTTATTTTTAATCCCTGTAAATTTAAAGTTTTGATTTTAGTCCTTAACTCAAAGTTTTATTCACTGGCAGTTTGACCTCACCACCAACACACATATCATTTAAACTGCCATTATGGATTAACACCCTTTAATAGCCTAACAAAAGTTTCAACAATTAGAGCTCTAATTCAATAACATAGGCAAAACTCTATTACTAAAGAAATATGAGACCAACCGTTGCAACGTTGATCGTTACTAAAGAGTATTAGGGAGCATGCATTAGCGGTTTAGTGTCCATTGGATTTGGATTTAGGTTATTCGTTTGTGTTATATAAGGTCACATGATTCATCTTTGACCTTTGATGTTAATCCCTAATAATAGTTTGAACCAAGACTTTTAAAATTGGATTGGCCATCGAATCAGTGAAGGCAATGGTTCAAGGTTCAATGGTCTAATTATGTGCATCATGGTTAAACCTGAATAATAAAATAATATTAAGCAATATGAAAAAAACAACATAATATTCATAACCATAATATTATTAGTAAGGGTAAATGTTAGACGGGTTCAGATAGGTTTATATTTTTTCCCACTCAGCCCAAATTTGTTAGGGTCATTTACGTGAACCCAAATCGAACTCAATTAGGGACCTGACAATATATGGGACAAAAACTAGGTAAATCCAATTTATTAACTTTAATATATCAATATTAACATTATATATAGTTAAATCGTATATAAAGAAGTTTTATACAATAAATAATATGATTATAATATAATATGAGGATTAAAATCTGAATTTATAGGGACTAAAATCAAAACTTTATAAATTTTATAGGGATTAAAATCAAATTTTAAATTTATAGGGCTTAAAACCAAACTTTAAATTTTATAGAGACTAAAACCAAACTTTTAAAATTTTATAGGGACAAAAAAAAATATTACTTGCCATGTGGCAAACGTGGATGCCACGTCATCTAAAATGTTACATGTACGTATTGATGTGACATCTTTGTTAACTATATTACGGAGTTAGTGACTGGGGTTTAGTGTGACACATTTTTGAAAATGGTGGACCAAAAGTCAATGATTTTGAAATGAGGGACTAAAAACAAACTTTTCTATATTTATAGGGACCAAAAGATGTTTAACCCATATTTTTTTTTACATTTCAATTCGCTAATTTAACTGATTGTAATATAATTTATTTTTTTAATGTATCACAAGCATGATTTTGTCTCCAAAAATAAAAGTAATATATTAAAAATAAATTATAAGTGTCTACGTAAATTATACTTTTAAAAAATGATAATGTTAAAAATAAATTAGTGAATTGAAAAGTAAGAACAATATTAAAAACAATAAAAATTACTTTCCTAATAATTTAAAATTAAAAATAAATTGTAAAAGTCTTATATGTAATTACCTTATTTATATAGATAACAAATACATTACTTAATTGAATTACGCATCGAAAAAATAATCTAATTATCTTAATTTAAAATATCTTTATTAACTTAATTATCTTATTAATATTTTTTATTTTGTTAGACATGTCAACACTAAATTAACCATAGTTAATAATAAGAACTAAAAAATGAATGGTAAAAAAAATCAAGGATCTAAAAATAACAAAAAAAATTACAAGAACTAAAACTAGATAAAATCATATTTACAAGGACTTAAAACAATTTAAGCCAACCAGTGAGATAATTAAAAGTTACATGAAAATTACTTAATTACCCTCTTTTGGAGGAAAAAACTACAACAAACCTTGTTACTTTTATATATATTAAGATTAAGATTAAGATATATGACCATCGGCATAATTCTTCTATATGCAAACTACAATAATTGAAAGTAATTATTAACTCCCAACTCCCAAAAGCACAATTTTTCGGTTTAAAACATATTTTACTTGAATAATCTAATTTTTCTACAAAATCTTTCTATTAATACTCTTGATAAAAAAAATATTGAACATTTTTTAAGTTTTTATGACATCAAATATTTTTAATTTTTATTTAATACTTTTTTTATAAAATATTAGAAAATTTGTAGGAAATATAATAAGTTAAATTAATCAGTAGGTCTTTGAACTATTTGAGAATTTTTAATTAGGTCCCTAAAAAAAAAAATTGTAATCGGATTTTTAATCTTGTTAAATTTTTGTAATTGGGTCCCCGAGTCAGTATATGACGGCTGAAACTGGAAAACATGACAATTTGTGATGGTTTAAAACCCCCTAAGGGTCTAATTACAAAAAAATTACAAGATCAAGAACTTAATTACAATTCTTTTTAAAATTTAGAGACCTAATTAAAAATTCTCAAATAGTGAGAGATCTATTGATTAATTTAACCAATATAATATTATTCTATTATACTCTAGTTTTTTTTATTATTATTCATTCGAGAGGTTGGACTGTCAGAGTCTATCAAACAGAAATTAATTGATTCTCTAAACATGTTAGGTCAACGAGTCCTTAATAAAATCATTAAAATAGTTAATCCTAATTAGTGTAAAAAACTAAATTAAAATACCGTAACGATATATAATCAAAATAAAAATAATTATTTAAGTTAAGATGTTAAAGTAGTTATTGTTTTAGATTTAGAATTTTAAAGATTTAGAGTAAATATTCATAATATCAATAAAACTTGATATAATTAAATGATTGGTAAGTACGTCTATAAGTGTTCTTTAAGTATTGAGGTCTACCTTAGTTTGGTGAGTCTTCAGGGACCCAATTCACCTAAACTTTATTTTATAAAAAAATTAATAAATAATTGAATTTTTTAAATAGGTTAATCTAATTTAATTTTTAATCATGTGTATAATTTTTTTTTCAAAAAAAAAGAAAAAGAATTACTCTGATAATCAATACACCTCCATAAAAATTGATCTTACATGTTCTGTTTAACTATTTTTCAGAGGAAAAAACGTGAAGTAGCATTAGTAAACTCAATTGTAGCAGCGTCACTGTATTATCCTTTACCTGCTTTGATTGGTTGGTTGGGAAAATTTTATGGCCAAAGAGATTCTCATAATCTTGCCAACGATTGTGCATATCTATTCTCACTACATTTATTTATTTTTGAAAAACATTATCTTTAAATTTGATTTCAATTAATTTTAAATTGCAATTTTATAGAGAGGGTTCAAATTATATTGGAAAACTAAAATGATTGATTTGAGTGGTACTAGGTTGAATTCCTTGAGCAAGGTGTCAAATTTGAACTTATAAATAAATAAAATGTAATTGAAAGGGGAGTAGGACTGAGCATCAGACATATTGGTTAGTTTCAAACTCAAAAAGGCTCATTCGACTCAAATTGACTACTCTACTTCAGAATTGATTCCAACCATTTGACCCTTCGATTTGGAGGGGTCTTGGTTGGAGTGGGTTGTGGGTAAATCGATTAGGTATATTCGGGTTAATGGCACTAGTTCGTCCATCCACCGTTCGTGTCACCTTGAAGAATGATTCGACAAAGAGAGAGCGAGAGGCGAAGAGAGAGAGAGAGAGAGAGAGAGAGAGAGAGAGGAGGAGAGA
>QUWT01000128.1:0-43963 GCA_004329165.1 Spatholobus suberectus | reverse complement strand
TTTCTACTGTTGCATTGCAAGACTTGATTAATAAGAAAAAAAAAATTCAACTTTTATTGGACGAGAGTCTTTGGAAAAAAGAGATATGTATGTTTGAGAATCAAATAATCATTTTTTGATAGAAAGGAGGTGAGTCATAAAATAAATGGAGAGAGATATAATTTTTTTAAAAATAATCATTATTAATTAACTGGTCAAAATTGGTTAAAAGTGAGTAATTAATAAAACTTATTCTGTAAAACCTTCCACAAGATAGAAGAATTGATAAAAATAAGCGTTAAGGTATTATATTTTATGAACTTAAAATATTAATTATGAAATCAACAATAACTAAAGAGTAATAAATGATCCTTTAAGTAATTAAAAAAAAACTAGTCCTTTAATATAGTTGTGTTTATTTTTTGGTGAAACTTGAAATAGTTGTGTTAATAGAGTTGTTAAAAATTAAATGGTAATGAGTGCACAATCACTTTAGTTTCTAAAAGTGATAACTACTGTCATTTTAATTTTTAAAACTAAAAAAATATAAAATAAGTTCATAGAATGTCAAATAAGTTTTTAAATTTAACTACTTATTATCATTTTGGTCTCTAAATATATGTTAATATTATCATTTAAGTTATACTTTTTTTGAACTTGGAATTAACGTAATTGTCAATTTTCAATTTTAGAAACTTTTTTTTAATTTCCTTCAATTCAAAAACTGTGATAGCACCTTTTAATTTTAGCAACTAAAGTCACTATCTGCGCAATGCATTTTTTTCCTTTCTTTTGTTTTCTCACTCCGCTCGTCTAATGAAATCTCGTCTAGACATTTCCAAGACTGATTTTAATGACGACCGGGACCCTTCTTCTTATCATTTTTTTTAATAATATAAAAATTTTATCATAATTTAACAGATTAAAATTATTGTTAAAATAAAAAATGATAATGTCTAATCAGTTGCTATGCAATAGGCCATAGACAAACATGATAACTCATGAATATTATGTCCAAAAATTCTGACAAAAATAAATACCTTACCGCTAATTAAGCCACATAGATTTTCTTTCCTTTTTCTATAAAAGTAGGGAAGAATGTGCAAAGTGACCCCATTTTTTTAATTTAATATAAATTATTAACCAATAAAGAAATATTTTATGTAATTATTATAAAATTCAAAAAAATTATAAATTATTAATCAATAAAAACTATTTTATATATAATTTTTAATATATAATTATAAAAGTCAATAAATTTATCAAATATGATTTGTGATTGACTAATAATGTAAAAATCTTTTGTATTTTATTAAAAAAACGCTGATGTACTTGTTTTAGTAACTTATTCTTTATTGAGTTTAATGGTTATGCACTGTCAGTGTAAAGCAGTATTATATTGTTAACCACTCAAAAATCACCGCTGGTATGACTTTTAAGGTGATTATTCTAAAAGTTAACAAACTTATCATATAATATAGGTTGTGATTAGATGACAGTATAAAACCGTTTTACACTGTCAGTACATAACTTATTTTCTCTTCTTTATTATTGATTGAAAATTGTTACAAATTACAAATTTTGAAATTTTTTTTTTTGGTGTACGATTTTATTTCTTATTTAATGAACTTGGTTTATGATTTTTTATAGTTTCCAATCATTTTTATCTATTAAAAAACTATGTTAAAAGATGGTGGTTCATTAAATTATTTTTTATGTATAAAATTTGAGCAATTGCCATTTGGCTGGGCTTTTCGTTCTCTCTCTGACATCTCTTTCTCTCTCTCACACGCACTCACAAACCCACCTTGGATTGTCTCTGTGCGACCAACGCACGAACACAGACACTTGTGTTGTGAAAGCTTTGTTCATCGCCCAAACGTTTTTCCTTTTCTGATTTTCGCTCCAAAACCCATTGCTTCGATCACTCACTCCCCGCTCTCAGATCGGTGTCTCTCTCCGACGCAGACAAAGGTTCTTTCTCTCTCTTTTTATGACGCAATTTTATTCCTTACAGCACACTCTTTCTTTGCCGTGATGTTTTTCTCTTCAAATTTTGAATTTTTGTCACTGCATGTGAGAAACAAATACTGGGTTTGTGGTGGGTTTGATCTCACCCTTTTGTTTTCTCAGACATTTTTAGGATATTTTTCTTCTTGGTGTTTCAATAGTGATGCTGAATTGGTTGCATGCAAATGGGTCTCCTCTGAAGTTCTCTATTGAAAGATTTGGTTTTGAACTGGGTGTTTGTCTTCATTGTCTTCTGTTTCTGAATTGATCTTCGTGTGATGAATTTGTGTGCTTTTTCATTTTTGCTGTACTGTGTCTAGGAGTTGTGGGAAAATGGGCCCTGATATTCTAATGCTGAAATTTTAAAGGGCATTTGTGTGTTTTGAATATGGGGTTTTGGGTTTTATTGTAAATTTAATTTTGGTAATTGTCTGTGAGCTTGCATGCAAGGGATCAATGTTCTAATAACCCTTTTTAAAGTAATCTGGAATGTTCACTATGGTTTCGTATTTTCTTTGCTTGAATTTGTCAGTGGTTTAGTGAATTTTTAGTCGACATTTTCACTAGGTTTTATTTGCTTGCCCTTCTAGAATTTATCCTCTGTTTCAATTTTCAAGTTCATTTATGAAGTCGATTTAATTTTTGTCTTTTGGTCTTCTTTTTTTCTTTTCAATTTATTGTGTAGTGGATAAAACAGACTAACAAAAGCGTCACTTTTTTGTGTTTGTTTGGTTTTTTTTTTTTAAAAGAAAATGAAATGTATCCTGCTGCTAAATTACATGATCTCTCATTTTTTTCTTCTTGTACTGGTTTGAGTTTTTCATTGTATATTTAAAATTATTTTCCTCGTAGGAAATTGCAACTCTGCCAACTGCATGTACATGATATCATGTTTGACAAAAGTTTTGCATTTTTCTTGCTTCCCTACAATTGACGGTTTCCTTTTGTCTCTTTGAATGCAAGTTAGGCATGTAGGTTATTGTGGATCCTAAAAGCTTATAGATGATCTCTACAAAAATGGTGGTTTTGAATTCTTTATTTATTAGCTTCTGATTTTCTGGGGCAAGATTGAAGATTTGGATAGGGTGCTTTCAGTCTCGAAGTGCTAAAAAAGTTGAGTGTGAGATGTGAAGTGAATTATTAACAGTGATAATTGGTAAATGGGGACCCATACTATGGGGGCTCAAGGTGGTGGTGGAGATAGTAATGGAAAACAGTCACAACTCCAGCCTTTGGTGCGGCAAAACTCAATGTACAGTCTCACACTTGATGAGGTTCAGAATCAATTGGGTGATTTGGGGAAGCCGCTAAGTAGTATGAACCTTGATGAGCTTCTAAAAAATGTGTGGACCGTCGAGGCAGGCCAGTCCCTCAGTATGGACAATGAGGGCACAGCGCAAGCTAGTCAAGCTGCTCTGCAGCGTCAGGCTAGTCTGTCATTAGCCGAGGCACTAAGCAAAAACTGTAGATGAGGTTTGGAGAGATATCCAACAAAACAAAATCAATGGGGAGAAGAAGTTCCGAGATAGACAGCCTACTTTGGGAGAGATGACATTGGAGGATTTCTTGGTGAAAGCAGGTGTTGTTGCAGAAGCATCTTCTAATAGAAAGAATACCGGTACTATAGCTGGGGTTGATTCAAACATAGCAGCTGTAGCACAGTTTCCTTCGCAAGGACAGTGGATGCAATATCCACAAGCACAATATCAGCATCCACCACAAAGTTTAATGGGGATTTATATGCCTGGCCAGGGTATGGCACAACCATTACACATGGGGGCTGGTGCTTCATTGGATGTTTCATTTGTAGATAGTCAGGTGGCATTGCCATCACCTCTGATGGGAACAGTGTCAGATACGCAGACTCCTGGAAGAAAAAGGAGCACTCCTGAGGACATGATGGAGAGGACTGTTGAGAGGAGACAGAAAAGGATGATAAAAAATCGGGAATCCGCTGCCCGTTCAAGAGCAAGGAAACAGGTGATCTTTCACTTTATTTATTTTGAGAGTCATGTTATCTAAGTCCTGGTTTAGTGTTTCCCTTAGTAAAAACCATAAACCTGAATCATAAATGTTATAAACAGGCATACACAAATGAATTGGAGAATAAAGTCTCACGTCTGGAAGAGGAAAATGAAAGGCTGAGGAAACGAGAGGTTAGATTCTGCTTTAAAGTTCTAGTTTACTTGCCATAAGTGTGGTTTGCTGTTAATTCAAATTCCTTAATATTCCTTCAGTCCCAAGATTGAGTAGTTTCTCCTTTTGCAGATTATATTTTCAGAATAAAATAGGAGACTAGACAATGTTAGTTTCAATTATTATTTTATGCATCTTCTAGAGATAGGAAACTCTTCATTAGTCAAGACCTGAATTAACAAGTATTAAGAAATTTTTGCTGACTATGAATTATGTTTACTCGATTTCCTGGAGCATACTTTACTCATGATTCGAAGGTCCATCCAGTAGGTTGATTTGTTTCTTATGTGATTTGGGAATTAAATCTGATATTTGAATGCCATTAACAGCTTCTTTGCTGCATTAGTTTGTAATCTTTAAGTGTATGATTATGGTAGCTGGCATCTTGTAATTTACTCCTCAGAAACTTCTCATTAAACAGTATTGTGTGTTAATGGAAAAGGAAATTGAACACACAGAAAATTGCTCATTATTTAACTTTGCTGGGATTAGACAAAAAATTTAATTAAGGGTAATTGGGGAAGAAAGCTTTCTCCTTCTTTTGGTACTAGTCCTTTATCTTTGGTTTCTTCTTTTTTTAATACCAGTCCTTTATCTTTTGAGGTAATGATGGGGTGTTTTTCCTTTCATCTATTTTTATTTTATTTGTACATTTCCATTCTGATTTTTAAATGTGCAGATGCATTTCAAATCATTTTAAACATGTTTCTTACTCTCAGCCCCTTCCAAAAGATTAAGCAAAGTATATCAGTATAAATACTTTGGCATAACTCTTTAGCTATAACTGGATGCAATCCACATCTTAAAAATCTTTAATATTAATATTTTGAATGGCGGGATGATATTGATATGGGTCCTATTTATATAAACAACTTCATAAGCACTTTTAGGAGAAGAAAATAAGGAAAAAAAAATGAAATAAGCTTCTCCCATAAGTTAATTTTAACTTATGCATAAGCTAATTTTAGCTTATGAGAGAAATTTATTTCATTTTACCTTCTAATTTTCTTATAAGTGCATATGAAAAAGTTTATCCAAACAGATAATCACATGATTGTTAGATATTTTCTTTTCCCCATTATCATTCAAGACAAAAGGCACTTCTTTCCTTCCCGCGTTTGCTTTATCCTTCTGTTGTAGGACTTTTGTAGAAACAACTTATCCATACATTGTGGATTGACTCTCAGCTGGCTAACATTATATAATCTGACTGTTTGATTAATTTTAATGTATAATTGGTAAATCAAGTAGTCAAATGAATTTTCTATATATATGTCATCCAAGTCTGGAATATGTGTGACATGAGCATGCCAGAACTAGCAACCCTGCTTATATTTTTAACTAAACTAAACTAAATAAACTACTTTGTCATGTAGTGGCTTAGGTTGATTGCACTTCTTTTGTTCGTAATTTAAATTTGAAGTTATTGCAAGTCATTGATCTATCCCTGTGGGTTTGTGAATTGGATTATGGAATTTGAGGGTTACTTTTTTTTAGCTGAATAATTTGGGGGTTACTTTGGACTCTCGAAATTGATTCTGGTGTATTGGAATGCAATAGGTTTAATTTTGTGATAAATAAACAGAAATTAACATGTGAAAGTCTGACACAACTCTTGGATATTTTTTCCTTTCCCTATGATGATACTACAATTAATCTCTTACAAAATTTGCCTCTCATGCCAATTGCTTATGATATTTTAGCTACATAGAGCACCATTAATTGTCACCCAACATAAATATTACTTTCATGCACCGGAGTTCCTTATCTTGAACTATGCCATGAATTTTCTGCTGCTTCATGTAACCTGGCTTTTTGGGTAGAGTGAGCTGGACTTTGATTTACTAGGATATAATTACTAATTTGATTCCTTAATTTATTTATTTTATTCAATTGGGTTCCTCTTTTATTAAAAGGTTCAATTAGGTCCTATTATTTTCAAAAATGCTGCAATGTTGTCCTTTCTGTCCAAAACAACATCATTTTTCATTACATTTTTTACGCCGTTTAGTGTAAAATGAGACGAAAAACGTCATTTTGGATAAAAAGGATAATATTGGAGCGTTTTTGAAAATAATGAGACCTAATTGAACCTTTTAATAAAACTGGGATCTAATTGAATAAAATAAATAAATTAATGAACCAAATTAATAATTAAACTTTACTAGCTTTACATTTCTGGGAGCTAATTGTTAGAAAGATATTGGATTATAAATCCTTCATACAGCCGTACCATACAAAATCTCATCTTGCATGTATTCTGATTTTTAGCATGATCACTTTTACTTGATAAGATCATGGGAACAAACATGTCTTCACTGCTCAATCTTTATACTTGGTACATACTTCATTATTCTCAAATAATATTGGATTTTCTTGTTTATAAATTTTCCTCCTCAACTTGCAGGAGCTAGAGAAGATGTTGCCATGTGCACCACCTCCTGAACCTAAATATCAACTTCGCCGAGTGGCATCAGCTCTATTCTGAGATCTGTACCTAGATGTAGAGGCTTGTAGATGTGAGTATGGGGGAATGTTCCTTGTGGTTTACTGTGAGGTTGCATCTGGTATCTCTGGAATAGCCATGTGATGCTTTTGCTACCAATGGCTTGCTTTTAATTGTTATTAGGTTCTTTATAACTTTGTGAAGTTCTTTAGGAAAAAAAAAAATTATGGGAAATATTGTAGTTTTACCTTCACAATATAGCCTTCTTAATCATGGCTCGAGTTACTATGGCGGCTTGGGGATGACATAATTGTGGGGTCTTGCCATTCTTCAAGTTATGGTGAAATAGGGCCACTGTTAATATGCACTGCAGAGATGAGCATCATCAATTCCTAATCATGGCAGATAAAGATGGGTTCAGTTTATTGTAACTTTTTCTGAACTCTTCTTTTTTCTTTTTCTTCCCTGAGGAAGAGAATCAATGCGTTCATGCGTTTAAAACTTGCTCCAAACACTTTTCTTTCTTTGGGATGTATGTACATTTTACACACTGTGTCTACAACTAGCTAAAAAATCTCTTAACCATCTCAATTATCATTTATTATTATTTTTTTACCTTTTTTTTATATTTAATTTTTTAACTGTTGTTTTAATTTAAAAATAACTTTACCTTTCAATTTAAATTATTTATTATAAATTTAAAACATAATTCTTATATATTTAAAAATATTTTTATTATGAATTTTAATTATAATATAATTTTATATATGATTTATTTATTTAAAATGTTTTTTATTTAAATTTTGATTATATAAAAATAAATATCTATTAGGAATGCATTATGTTACAGTGAAAGGGGAGATTTCGATAATTTAGTCAAGAATTTGAAAGGACATGCTACAGAGAAAATATCCAACAGAAAAGATGCCTTTGATTTTACGAAGGGTATCGTACAAGCATTCCTTTTCACAACAAGTGGTGGCTTTGATTTTACAAAGGGTATTGTACCAGCATCTTTTTTCACGGCAAAGGTGGCTTTGATTTCAGACATGATGAAAGCCCGAACCAGCATTAGCCTTTAGGATGGCAAGAAGATGCACAACAAATTAACAATTATTATTTTTTTCCCTGAAAAAACAAGAGGGTAATAAGATGCAAACTTTTGTTGTCAGCGGAATCCCAATGGTACGATCTGCCTCTTCTGCTAATCATAAGAATAATGCTATTAATATTTAATGAACACTTCTACATATAATGTCTTATATGATTTTGATTAATTATTTATTAATCATATCAATTAATAATTTATAATTTATAACTATATATAAAGTCGATTTCCTTTTTTGATCTCCACATTTCTTTTACATTTTTGTCCCTTAAAATTGCTGGTGTAACTTTCTCTCTCACTACTTTGTTTCGTTGTTAGCAGATTCTATTGTAATTTAACCTATACTCTCACTACCCTATAAAAGTTGATAAATTATTTGAAATCATAACTATCCAATAAAAGAAAATTTCTTCATTGCGTGTACATCTCAAATTTGAGTTTAAAAGATAAAAGATAGGAAAAACTATCACATCCTTAAAAAGATTCATTAGCATGAATAAACTACTTGTGAAAGGGATAACTCATTAAATGTTTATTTTTATTTTCAATTTTAAAATTAATAGTTTTTATTTTTATATTTTTAAAAATATTTAAACTTTAGTTCTTAAAATTACTATTTTTTTTCTTTCTATACAAACTAAGGTTAAAATATTTTAAAAAATATATAAAAATCTAAATTTGTAATAGTGCAAAATGGAAAACTCATAATTTATTTTATGAATAAATCATTAATTTAATTTGCACAGAACACAAATTGAAAAATCAAATCTGACTCGCAAATTTAGCTTTAAACTTTTATCTAATATATGAATATTGTTATCTTTGGAATATCGCTTAAAATTTTATCAATTGTTCTTAGATTTCGTTATCTTTTCTTCTTCATCATCTATTTATTTGAACTGATGGCTCCTCTTACATATTTCCATCATCATTTTTTTTTTCTTATGAACTTTTACATTTACCAAGGGAGTGGAGAAACAAAGCTACAAAGTTTGTGTAAGTTATTATAGCCATTTTAATTTTATTAGATATATATATAGATATATATATATATATATATATATATATATATTCAATTTCTTATATTTTGTTATCTTTTTTCTTCTTCATCTTGGACTCAACCGATGGCTTTTCCTTATATTTCCATCATCAGATTTTTTTTTCTTATGAACTTTTACATTTACCGAATGGAAAAGCAAAGCTACAAAGTTTGTGTAAGTTATTATATAGCCATTTTAATTTTTTTATATATATTTATTCATATATAATATACATATGTAGTTATCTTCTTGCTTTGTTACAATATTTGTACCTGGAGTTACTGCGCCTAGTGATTTGGATTGTCGTTTAGTCACAAAGGATAGCGTATATGTTATAGAAGTTGTCATAAGAAAAAGGAATACAGGCCGCATTACAAGTTTCAAGGAATATGAGAAGCAGTGAAAACGAAGACCAGTAAAGGAACATTTTTACTCTCATAATTAAAAGGTACCTATATTCTCATTTTTAATATGTGAGATATATATTATATGTAAGTTATAGCCATTTTAATTTGATTTTTTAAATTCTCTGTGACAAGCTTTATACATTCATCTATAAAGAAGTATATTAAAGAGGAGAAGTTGAAAGTTTGGAATTATAAGGCATTGAGCTTATTGCTAAGGCTGCGAAGGTTATTAATTTCTTGTATTAATTAATTTTTATTTCAGTTTTGCTTATGAGATTGTAATACGAACACTATAAAACATATATATACTTTAAAATCCAAATTATGAACTTTGTTTACATTGTTTAAGGAAATAAAATTATCCCTATTTTATTAAAATTTAAATTATTGAATAGGATAAATGTAAATCAAGTTGTTATATGATTATTTGTTAGTATTCTTATATCTCAGTTCTTTTAAGTCAAATATGATTATTATATTTTTAAAATTTGTTACTTTAATAGATAATGTAACAATATGCAAGATTTAAGTAGTCGACAATCATGAGAACAACAACCAGAAAGTTGAAGGCAAACTATATAAATAGAAGGAGGACAATGAACATGGAGCAAAGACAACGAAAATTATCTAGAAGGTGAACAAATTAAAGAGATAGGAGGACTATATCATGTAGTACAAATATTTCAAATAATACATCTATTTGCTTAGGCACTGAGATGTCTAAAATTAGTATACATGTCAATGGAATGAATAATAAGAGAAATTGTTATATTATATCAAATTTAGTGCAATAAAATACATTAGCATAATAGAAATAAGAACACAGAGACAGTGTTTAGAAATATCAAAAACTAAAGGCCAATATCTTCACCTACTTTACGTGTTTTTCCTTCTTCATCCATTTTGTTATCTTTTCTTCCTCATCATTTATTGTTATATTTCTCATCTTTGTCTTCATCTATTTTTTTTCTTTTTATCTTGTCAACCTTATGGTTCCTTTTCTTCATATTAATCAATTTTTTTTAATATATTACTAAATCTTAATAATTAGATTTGTTTCTTAATTTGAAATCCCTTAATTTGTTCTCACTTTTTCTAATTTTTAATTTGAAATCAATTTTTTTGGTCACAAAAATCTGATGCTTCCTTTCTTATTTTTCTTATTATTTTTGAATTAGTGGTAAATTAAAATTCAAAAGGTCTTTTATGCAATTCTTTTTATGAATTTATTCTTCTTCATCTATTTTGTTATCTTTTCTTCTTCATCATCTATTGTTATATTTCTTATCTTTTTTTCCATTAATTTTTTTTTATCTAATCAACTTTTGGGTTCCTCTTCTTCATATTAGTCGATGTTGTTTTTTAATATATTACTAAATCATAACAATCAAATTTGTTTGTCAATTTAAAATCCCTTAAAATTATTCTCACTTTTTTTTTAATTTTCAGTTTGAAATCAACATTTTTTAGTCACATAAAAAATTCTAATGTCTTTTCTTATTTTCTTTTCATTCTTATTTTCTTATTATTTTTGAATTAGTGATAAATTAAAATTTAAAAGCTTTTTTGTAGTTTTTTTTCTTTTTTTTTTTAATTTTTCATCTATTTTGTTATCCTTTTCTTCTTCTTCTTCATCTATTGCTATATTTCTTATCTTTTTCTTCATTTATTTTTTTTTATCTTATCAACTTTTTGGTTTCTTTATTCATATGAAATAATGTTGCTTTTTAATATATTACTAAATCTTAACAAGTACATTGCTTTTCAATTGAATTAACTTCTTCTAGTTACATAAATTTTTTTATTTTTTTTCTTATTTTTCTTATTATTTTGAATTAGTGGTAAATTAAATTTAAAGGGTCCTTTTTGCAATTCTTTTTAGGTGTTTTTTTCCTTCTTCATCTATTTTTGTTTTTTTACATGTTTTTTTTATTTTTCATCTATTTTGTTATCTTTTTCTTCTTTATTGTTATATTTCTTATCTTTTTCTTCATCTATTTTCTTTTATTTTATCAACTTTCTAGTTCATCTTCTTCATATTAATCAACGTTGTTTTTTAATATATTATTAAATCATAACAAGTAAATTTTTTTTTCAAATTGAAATTAACTTTTTTTAGTCACATGAAAATTTTTGATGCTTTTTTCTTATTTTTTTCTTTTCATTCATATTTTTCTTATTATTTTTGAATTAGTGGTAAATTAAATTTTAAAAGGTCTTTTTTGCAGTTGTTTTTATGTGTTTTTTCTTCTTCATCTATTTTTTTTTTTTATCTTTATCTCCATCATTTGTTGTTATATTTCTCATCTTTTTCTTCATCTATTTTTTTTTATCTTATCAATTTTCTAGTTCCTCTTCTTCATATTAGTCAATGTTTTTTTTAATATATTACTAAATGATAACAATTAGATTTGTTTTTCAATTTGAAATTTGAAATCCCCTAATTTACTCGCACCATTTTTTTTTAATTTTCAATTTGAAATCAACTCTTTTCGATCACATAAAAAATTCTAATATCTTTTTTCTCATTTTTCTTTCCCTTCTTATTTTTCTTATTATTTTTGAATTAGTGGTAAATAACAATTTAAAAGATCTTTTATGAAGCTCTTTTTATTTTAATTTTTTAATTAGTTATTGCTTGCTGATTTATATAACATTATTTTTCAAGGAACCTATGCCAATAAAGCAAGATCAAGTATTAGGCATAGTACAACTTTGTGTAATGCAAAAAATAGAAATTATCATATTAGCATAAATAGTAGAGGCATAAGTAAATAAATTCATATAGATAAACATGTATTCAAAAAAATATTAAACTATGATTAATATACACATTAATTATATGAAATTTAGCACAATAAAAATTAGTGTCATAGAAATGCGGACACACAGGCATGACAATATTTGTATTTCTGCTAGTTATTATAATGATGATTCTTACTTTAGTCTCCATTTTTATTGGGTTATTTTACTCCTTAACTAACATTATAAACTATACGATCTTCCAAAAAACAAGGCCATTTTGACTTGGACTCAGTGCCAATGCGCCCTCGCTACGTCAAATTTTGTATCTAAGCAGGCTTAGAGTCTTTTTATGGTCTAGAAAGCCTGATTTTAGTATTTATTTGAAGAAATTACATCATTTGGGGCATTCTTTGGTCCCTCTAATGAACGAAAGCGAAGGAGACTCTTGGAAATCATTCTCCTCCATTGAAGATTGAAGGAAGTAGAAGTAATCCTTCAAGATTCATCTTTCTCATATATTTGCTTTCTTTTTCCTTTCTAAGTTTTTAATTTTCTTAAAGTTTGGTTAGGATGAACCTAGGCTTGAACCTTTTGTAATTGATTTTTCTTTTATATCTTATTTATTGTTATGTGGATTAAGTTCTTGAATTTATTCTTAATGCTTTTATGTGATCAACCTTCATTAGTAATTAATTAGTAATCTAAATCTTGCAATTAAAAATTTGGGGTTTAGACTGTTAATAACCATATTATTCTTGAGCCTAGGAATAAGGATAGAATATATGCATTCAGTTGTAATTTCTTAAACCTAATGCTTGTTGCTAATTTTGTTCACCTATGGAATTAGGGTCCATAATTAGGAATGAAGGGTTTACTGCCTAACAAATTAGGGATAAACTGAATTAGAGATTGGGTGTTAATCACATAATGAGAAGGGATTTAGAAAGGAACTTATGAGAGAATCAAGGGGATTCTAATACCAACCCACTTTTATTAATTAAATTTTCTTATACTTGTTAATTATGTTTTGTAGGGAAACGAAGACCAAAACAACTGCAGCCAAAAACTTTCCCATTACCAGATCCTTACGAAAAAGCATAAAACTATGATTTAGGGTGTACCTGTTGGAGTGTGAAGTTGTCACCAATCACGTAGTCCAGCAAACTCGAATTGTACCTTTATAGTGTCCATACAAGCAGGCTCCTCAACCATCTCGCGATGAAAGGAGGGAGGGCAGTGTCAGTTGTGTCTTCAAAAACATCCACAATGGCTAGGGTTTCTTACGCACACTAAGTGTAGTATGCGGTTAGAAAAGTGATGTGTTTTAGGGCTTTAGGCGCTACCTATATATAGGAGCTCCTTAGCACTTTTACCTAGCAGTACTAGGATCTTACATTAAGAGTCTGACCCATGAGAAACATGTATTATTTCTTATTATTTGGACTTTTCTTTTAAATGGACTTGTACTTTATTAGCCCAACCCATAAGAAATATTATAGTCATACTTAAAATTTCTTTTTCTCCTTTAATCTGCTCTATCCTTGTGACCCTTGTAAGTTCTCATTCTAATGACAATAATATTAAATCCTATTTAATATTGTAAATAGTGAGCTGTATCTCATATTACATCACTGTTACTCAGGTAATAAGAATGTCTTGTGACTTGACATAACCTTTCCATGACATATGTTCTTATATAACTTAGTCCTTTCATCCAAATATCATAATTGAACACAAGGCACAGATCGTGTCATCCTTGTATAGGTCAATTTATTTATTTCTTGATACCCAAGAAGGCATTAGAATAAATGAGATCGATATCCCATATCGATTCATTTAGCATGACCATGCATAGCTGTCTTATTCTATCAAGAAGGCCCATAAATATTACTCCTACTACAAAAAGGGACAAATCCCATCGAGATCACTCACATCCCTTTTCACAATTTGTTCTATGTCCAACAACTAGCTTTATAGTTACCTTATCACAGGCAACATTTGATGGCATTAAAACATACAACTCCTCATGTAGGAATTCTAGTGACTTCAGGTCTAAGGATTGTATACACCATAGTTACTTTGAGAATCACTCATGACACTTTCATAACTCTTTTACGTAGCGTTCTCATAGTGGGTCACTCCAATGCATCTTTACACTTAATCATATACCCATGTGAAGAATTGATAACTTATATCCATGACCTGTGATAGCGATCATCAGTTCACTCACATACTAGTCTTAATGTATTATTGTTGTCTGTATTGACAATTATACCTAACTAAAGATATTTAAGAGTAACATTAAATAAATTATTCTATGGACTTTATTATGTTTCAATACACACATAATAAATGAAATGTCTCATAGCATTAATAAATAAACAAAATAAGACACGAATGTAAACCATAAGGTATTGGCCTCCAAGGCTTACACCAATATGTTCTTCTTCCCTTTAGTTGAATTAAAAACTAAAAGCTTAAAATTTCTTAATCTTTTCTTAATTCTTTATCAAAAGAGTAATTGGTTGATTAGGGCATTATTTAATCATAATTCTTGTGGATACAATACTTTTCTTACTACTCTATTACTTGTATTATTGGTATACTTGTGTTTTTAAAATAAAGTTATTATAAGTACATGCTAAAATAGCGTATAATCATCCATAAGGGGCATTGGGTCCTATGCTAAGGATTCTAGTCTTGATTTGATACCTATATATACACCGCAAATACCACTATGAAGGTATGCATTTAATACATCTCATCACTTTGGTGAGATTTGTGATACGAATCACATTGACTCATAACATAACACTTCTATATTTTATTTTAAATTAATTGATTTTATTTATAAAATAATTTGTACTTTAAATAAACCTTAGGGTAAAAATTTTCTTTTTATTTAAACTTGATTGAAATAAAAACACATAGTTGATTAAATAATTAGTGTCATGTTAGCAAAAAGATAAAGTAACACATAATCATGATAATACATACATCGAGCATACATCCATATCATATATCGATAATAACCAATGTCATCGTCATACAAAAACCTATCATGTAATGTACAATCATCCAAGAGTAAAAAGTAGCATAAACTGTCATCATGAAAAAATATATATATCAAAAAGATCCTAACTACTCTTCTATATATACAAACAAAACAAAAAGGCCTATTTCTAAGTACTATCTACATTAAACCCTCCTATCTTACAGTTAGCAAAACAAAGTACAGATCATCAACATCTAAAAGAGTCTTAGAGTAGTAGTCCTCCTCTAAATCCTCATCATTGGAATCATCTTCATCCCCCTTAGCATCGTCCACATGTCCATTGGGTAGCTGGCCACCTAATAAAGGCTGTCCAAGAACACTAGAAGGAGAAGACGTGAGACTTAACCATCCGTTCGCCATGCTAGGGTAGTAATTAGTCGAGTATGAAGGAGAACTAGAAGAAGTCTACTGTCTAGGGACTATCAAGGGTCATGGTGGTGGATCATAGTACTGCATAATCAGGATGACTTGAACGTCCATCATAAAGAGATCCTCAGGTGGTGATGAGGGTGGAGTAGGAGTAGCTCTAACATAACCAGGCGGTGGAACAATAGTCAACATCATTGACATAGTAATACTAAAAGCATGTAATCAAACATCGGGGATCACAAACAAAAAGTTGAGAATGAAGTGCTCTCAAAAAGTATCCTCCCTTGAGAGCTCACATCATGTTCCTACACACTGAGTAGGCTATATTGAAGGTGTATCCTCCCTATAATAGGGAAGTGAGCCATCTTCTATAAACGTATCACGAACACATACAGAGAATGGAAAGAAAGAAAGGAGTGAGGTGATTTAATCTCTAAATCATTATCATAAAAGGTTTGTAGGATTAACCTACACAACTAAACACAATAAATTAATTAACATAACATATGTAAAGGGGAACCTAGGTTTGACATAAATTATCATAAAATACCCAAGACTCGTACAACTCATATGAATCTATACCCCCACTGATGATCATCATCAAACATCATCAATCCTAGCGAGATATCATATTTCCATCATAATGCTACCATCATCAAAATCATCATCATTATTCTTGAGAAATGAGCACATAACTCTCCTAGGGTATACACTACACTAATCTTAGTGATACTAAGCAGGTGTCAGGGTGATTAAGTTAGTTTAAGTGATTGTCCTAGCTCAAGGGCATTACACTGACCATTAGGACACTCACCATTCAATACCATACCCTTTAGACCTTATCAGTGATCTCTACCTTCATCCTGTAGTATACCAAACTATAACTTTCCATCTTTGAAACACATGCCATAAGTGCATGGTCCACCATCATCATCTCAACACATGTCATCAGTGCATGTTTGACTCAACAACATTTTCACATTACTACTCTCTGAAATATCCAATAGAGTTTCCTCTACAATTTGATACTTAACAACATATACCTCTTGAGCAAGTATTGTCACAAACCTTAGACATAAATATCTTAGCTCACCAAATCACGAGCCATCATACAAACAAATAATTCACAAAATATCTTAATATAAGTCTTTTAATTTTATAAAATTTCTAAGTAAAATCACACATACACACACACACACAAAACTTTATTTCTTTAATTATAACTTCTAATTTATTTAACATTACTTTAAAAATCAAATTATTTATATTTATTAAAACTATATGATTTAGTCATTTAAAATAAATTACCTAAAGTTACTATAAATTTTCTTTTTACCAAATAATAATATTTATAATAATTTCTATTAATTATTTTCATATGCATATATAAACTGAATTATATAGATATATGATATATATATATATCTGTGTGTGTGTATGTATGTATATAAACCGAATTATATTCTAAGTCCCAAAAATTTATATTTTACTTATTTAATTTCCTAATTATTTGTTTATTAAAATATTTTCATATTGCTTAAATTTGATACTTATCACTTTTAATCTTTAAACTTATTCATAAATTTTCTTAATTCAATAAAATTCATTTATTTTAATTCTAATAATAATTAGTATAGTAAAAATTTATTTTCTCCTCCTATTTTCTATAAGCATGAACAAATGTCATATTTAATAAAAATACTCAATTTTTTTTACTTACTTAAATTAATTAAATTTTGTTATAAAAAATCATTTTATTATTATTTTGGATAATCATTAATATTTTTCACAAAATTTTTCTATTTGAATTTAAAATGGTTGAATGCCTTTCAAAGAGATCTAAGCCAGAATTTTAATTTTTTGGTTTAATTGCCCATTTGGTCCCTATAGTTGCGCAATGAGAATTAGTTGATGCAAGAGAATTTAAAAGAAGTAGAACCCACAAAAAAAAAAAAGGAGGGAGGTGTTGATAAGGGAAAAAAAAAAAGAGAGAAGGAAATGGAGAGGGGAGAAGGGAAGAAGGAGGAAGAAGAAGAAATGGGAGAGATGTTGATAAGGACTAAAACATAAAAAAAATTACTCATATAGGGACTAAAACAAATAGTTTTTTAAAGTGTAGAGACTAAATGGTAAAGACTGTACAAGTATAGAGACTAAAACGTGAAAGTAATGCAAGTATAAGGACTAAAACGTAAAGCATAACACATGTCAACGCCTCATCAGTGTTGCATCAATGTCATGTCAACATCACATCAGCCATCGTTAACGATGTTAACTTTTTTTTAATGACAAGGACTAAAAGGTAAAGTTTATACAAGTATAAGGACTAAAATGGATAGTTTTTAAGTGTAGGGACTCAAAGTAAAGTTTGTGTGACAATAAGGACTAAACCTAATTCTTTTCAATCTTCTAATCACTTTTAAAATTTATTATAAAATTAATTTATGATTAATACTATTAATAATTAAAATAAAAACAAATTTCTTACCATTTTTAATGGCTATGGCCGAGAGACATCTTTTGCACCCTAGACTAGAATTCTTAATTTTTACAACTTAAAATCCATTATATTTTATTACCAAATTAATTTATTTTATTAATATAAATAATAGTGAACAATTTTTTTTTTCTTCCTTGAAGTTATATAGGCCGAATATCATGGAAGAAAACAACCATGATTAAACTTATTTTCAACAACATAATCATCATAAGACAATTTATAATAACCATAACATCATCAACATCATATAACTACAATAAATCCCAATAATATCAACAATATAAACCATAGAAATAATCCAACAATAATAAACCATCACAAGATCATCATATGAGATTATACAAGCCATAGAAATAATATTTAACAATATATATGAATAACAAAGAAAATAATGAACTAATTGAGACTTGGGGCCAAATCTCTCCCATAAACCTTTTATTCAAGCAATAGTAATGAAATTAAACCGCACCCCTCCACCCTTGCCTTAGCAAGAAGAATACAAGAAGAGAGTTAACCTTAGTCCACCGAGAACGAGCCAAAGATGAGAGAAATGAAAGCTTTGAATTTTTTTTCTACAAGATTCTTTGGTTTTTCTTTTTATTTGGATGAAGGAAACAAAAGAAATTTTAAGTATTTGTGTGTGTGAATGTTTCGGTCAGCAGAGGTAAGAAAAGAGAGTCAGAGAATTTGATAGTTTTAGGATAATAAATGTGTTCTTATCCATTAATAAACGAATAGTTTAAAAAAATTATCAAAACTAATTTATTTTAAATATAAATGTTTGATATTATCACTTTTGGATAAAAGTGTGGCTGTAAATTAGTTAATTCTGGCCGATATTTTCACCATATGTAAAAGTAGATATTTTTAATTTTTGTACTATTATTTAATTAATTATCACATAAATTAGTAAATTAAATTAATTCTAGACCACTAGATTTTTTGAAAACATTTTTTTATAAATTTTTACCTATTTTATAGCCATTTAGATGCATTTTAAGGAAAAAATTACAAAATAAATCATTTTCACTAAGAGAAATTCTAAAAATTCAAAATAATTTTATAAAATAATTTTTTTCATATAAAAACATCATATAAATAATTTTCTAGAACTTTTAGAGATAAAAAAAGATACTACTTAGGCTTTTACGTTAATCAAGGGTATTTTAATCATTTTTAACAAAAACTTTAGAAAATTTTCAGAATATTTTTAAAACTATATTTTATTATTTAAAACATTATTTTAAGCCATTCTTACGAATTTATAACATTATTAATTTATTTATTAATTTTAAGGACAAAATAGTTATTTTACCATTTCTCGAGTTCTAGTCTAGAAAAATTATTAAAAATCTCAATCGATTAATACTCATCATTCTAAATGCAATCGTCGGTGTCAAAATTTTAAAATTCTCATTCGATTGTCCAAAATAAATACAAAATAAATAGAAAAACAATCAATAAAGAAAAACGAGGGTATTACAAGATTATTACTAACTTGAGTGTTAGAGTGTCTTTTGCAGGTACCCCACCTATTGCTCCTATACTTCAACTACACCAAAGTCTTAGCATAAATCAAGAATTTCGCTTAGCCAGCAATCAATTCAGACAAGACAACAACATAGTTCAAATTCATCACCTTATCCACTCCGAATAGAACACATTTAACAAATAGTTTCCATCTTTTAAAATCTAACTTACATTAACTCCCCTTACGTAACATGAAACAAGCTTACCTTTTTAGTCCTTATAGTTGCGCATACTTTATCTTTTGGTCCCTATAGTTAAAAATAATCTATTTTAGTTCCTATATATGCACTTTCAATATCGGTTTGGTCCCTACTGTTTTAAACTACCACAGATTGAATAAAAAATACCAAAAAATGTCAATTTGTGGTTGTTTTTCACTATCAATTTTTATTTTGTGACGGTTTTCTTTCACGGAGTTAAGACACACTTGACAGTAAGAACCAAATCGCTATCGAAAGTGCATGTATAGGAACTAAAAGGGATTATTTTCAACTATAGGGACCAAAAGGTAAAGTTCGTGCAACTACAAGGACAAAAAAGATAATTAAATCTTCTTTTTAAATGTGAACAAAAACAAATACAACATAAATATATATACAAAAATGATTTTTAGACACCCATGACATCTATTAGACACCTATCTGGGGAAGACAAAAAAGAGAAAAATATAAGTATGATAGGTGATATGATGCGATAAGAAGAAAAAGATAGAGAGAAATGATGAGTATTAATGACGTGTATAAAATTGTGAAGTGTCTAAATATCAATACATACACACACACACACACACACACACACACACACACACACACACACACACACACACACATATATATATATAGGGTTAGGATCCGTTAATACTAGGTATCAAAGTTAGTCGAATTACACCTTCAATAACTTTTTGTAAAATGCAAATTTAACCAATCCAACCGTTGAATTGTATGATATTATCTTCATAATCATGTATATCAAATTTCACGTAATTTGGACTTTTCTAGATATGTTATCCAACATTGAGTATTTACATATGTTTTAATATCATATTATATGTTAAAATAAAGTGGTGCGATGAACTACTAAATAATTTTAGAATTATGAGTTTTTGTATATTTAATCTAATTAATAAGAATATCAAATTCAACAGTTAGATTGATTAAATTTGCGCTCTACAAAAAGTTATTGAAGGTGTAATTTGACTAACTTTGATGCCTAGTGTCAACGAATCTTGACATATATATATAAGCGACTCCTGTGAGAATACTAAAAACATGAGAACAACTAATAACAACTGTTAGATTAAGATTTAAAAAATAGATTGCTGGGATTAAATTATAAACAACTCTAAACCTAAACTCATTTAAAACCACAACCATGACTGTCGTTGCTATCATTACCATTTGTTGTCGCCACCCCTATCGCGACCATCATCGCCTGCCACCGTCGATGTAATGCTGTGATTTTCTTACTGTATGATTTTGTGGTTTAATAACTAAAAGTGGAAATTAATATGCGATCATGGTGTTTAAAATAAATAAATAGATTGTTGTTGTTGATTGTTGCTGTGTGGTGTTAGTTTTATGTTGTTGACTTGGAATTCCTATCTGAGTTTAGGGAACTGAAAAAAATGTGCTTAAGCCAAATTGAGAGTGTTGTTGATATTGGTTTGGGTTGTTGAGAGAAAAACAGTTAAGTTAGAACCGTTGTGAGTTTTGGAGAGTGAATGGATGGACCTTGAGTTTTAGTGGGCCTGAAGCCTTTGTGAGGCTAGGGAGAGTTTTAAAACCCCTTTTTGTTTCTCATTCTCTCATTTCTCATCTCACTCTCTCAGACACACCTTCTCTTTCTCTCATTCTCCCGTCTCTCTCTCACTCTCTTCTCTCATTCTCTCAATTTTTCTCTAATCCTTACCGAGATTCTTGAAGTGTGAGACCCAAATCCAGTGAGGAATCCCATTTCTAGGCATTGGAGGGTTGTTATTGCCTTGCTTTCACGGAGTTTGGCTCAAGGTTCTGCATATCTCACATTTTCTCTTCCCCAAGCTTGGATTCAGAAGCTCCAAGAGGTAAGGGAAGCTTACTCTTGCTAGATTGGTTATGCATGAACATGATTGTGTGTGAATATCACTTCAGGTTGGTCTAAATTCAGATTATAAGTTGGTTGTGGTGAGATTTTGAATGAAAATGGGTTTTGGGGGAAAAATCTGAATTTTGGATGAGAAACCATGATTTATGTGATGAAATGTTGAATTTGTAGTGTAATCTGTTGTATATAAGCTTGGTTGAGGTGGATTGATGATATTGGAAATCCATTGATTCGAAAATTTGAATTTGGGTGTTGAAAGTTTGAGTTTTGTTGCAGAAAATCGTGTTTTTTCCTAATCCTGTCGCAGATAATCGATTATGGAAGTTAATAATCGATTATCTGGAGCTCCAGGATTTGTTTTCGTGAATTTGCCTCGGCAATAATTGATTATGGACTTTGATAATCGATTATCTAGATTTCAGAAAAATTTCTTCTAATTTTAGTTCGGAAATATTCGATTATGGAAACTCATAATCGATTATCCCTGCTAAAAAATGAATTCTGATGCATTTTTACTACAGTACATAATTTGTTATTTCAGAACTGAATGTACCATTTAAGATTTCATAATTTTCATTTCAAAATGCGAAGTATTTTGTATATACACATATAAAAAGAGTATTATACATTTTCAAAAGCTTTATTTAAGAATAATGGAGAGTGGTCAAGTTAGGATATTATTTTCTTTAATTTAAAGAAGCGAATTGTTTTGAAGGTTTTTGCAAATCTCCAGATTTACCTATCTTCCAAATTGTTTTCAAATAGGATCTTGGTTTTAAACTATGAATTGATTGTTGGATATGTCATTGAGGTGGAAGGTTGCTTAGATAGGACCTCTGCTTGTTATATATGATATTGTTCCTCACGAGGTGGGCTGCTTAGATAGGGCCTTACCTGTTGATTTTGATTGAGGTCGGATTGGGGCCAATATGGTGTTGATGGATGCGAGTGGTCATGGGAGGTAGCTGACGATGGACCTCTTTGCCATTAGTTGTATTGATATACACATGTATGTCGTATGTTTATTGGTTGTGGTTGGGTGGTTGATGGTGTGTAGTACATGCATTCATGCATAGTTGGCGGTTGAGGTAGCTGACGATGGACCTCATGCCGTGATGCGGGTAGGCCCGTAAGTTGGATGGTGACCAGAGTTAGAACTTAGATGGGCATCCAACCTAGTGCTGGATGAGACGTGGCGCAGCTGACGATGGGCCTTTGGGGATGAGTGGATGGGCGACTCCGTAGGAGGCCAAGGTGATGTAGGCCTTGTGTCGCGATAAGCCACCACCCACATACACTCATCCTGACAAAACCACTAAGCTTATCCACAGATCAGAGTTTGGCAATCCCTGAATGGTGCTTAGATAGACCACAGTAGGGGGTAAGACCTGGCTGATTGCCCGATATGTTATAAATCTCTCGAGAGTCGTGTCATCATGCATTGATGTAGTTGTGGTGGTTGTGGTGTAACGTGGAGTCCTGAATTGAGAATTCTTCTCTGTATGAATGTATCTTATATATGTATATAGATGTTGAGGACTCTGGATATATAATGGTGTGCCATATACTCGTGATTGAATGTTGTAAATTGTTGATGATCTCTATAATTATATGTTATGCCATTGTTTTAGTAAGCTTACCCTTGCCATGTTTTGTTGTTGTTGTTTGTCTTGTTGTTGCTATTGTGCTGATGTGCCTGTGATGATCACGTCTTATGGCGTAGGAGCAGATGGCGAGGCTTCGGTGGGTCTGGTGACTCAAAGCTGAGGATGGAGTCGAGAGCTGGAGATGTTAGCTTGGGAAACCTAAGTTTTGTTGCTTTAGTTATGGTTCAGTTTCTTTATATTCTTTTGATGGGATTGTATAGATTGACGAATTATAGGGAGTGAGTTTTGTATTCCGCTTCCTCGGTGATGTATATTTTGATATGGGCTGGTGTTATCCCATTGTTGTGTATAACCTATATACAGATATGATAGGATTGATTTTATTCACCTGATAAGGTGTATGTGGTGTATGTTTAGTAGGGTTATTTTAGTAGCGACAATTGGGTTGTTACAGTCGCTGCCATAGCTGCTAATGGCAGTGCTGGTGGGGGTGACAACAGTGGCTACGACGACGATGATGATGGTGGTCTCACTTAAAACCACAGCCACCCCACCACCACCACTACTGTCACTGTCACTGCCACTGCCACTGCCGTCCCCACCACCATCGCCAATGACAACAACAATAGTGGTGGTCTTACTTAAAACCACAACGACTGTTGTTGCCCCCACCACTATTACTATTGGTGTTGGTAGTAGTGATGGTAACAGGAGGCGATGGTGGCAGTTGGGGGTGGCGGCGCTAGCAGTAGTAGTGGCAACGACGGTGGTGGTTATGGTTTTAAATGAGAAGGAGTGCCAGTAACACACTCCTTCTAACACATACTCTATTATTAGTATTGGAAACTACAAAATCATAAGAAAGAGTCATTAAATAAGGTATGAAACCCACAATTTTTTATAATTTTCAAGAAATTTCAACCAACAAAAGAAAGTGTGTTGTTAGCATTTCTCTTAAATGAGTTTAGGGTTTGGGTTTTACTCCCACTGGTCTATTTTTTTCAATCTTGATTCAACAGTTGTTATTAGTTGTTCTCATGTTTTTACATTGCTCTCCCTATATATATAAAGAGAGATTAGAGATTAGATAACAATAAATATGCTTAATATTTTTTCTTTTTAATGAAAAACTATAATGTCGCAAAGCAAAAAGACAATTAAAATTGAAAATAGTAAATGATGTGGATTAGGTGAAAGAAAGACTTGAGATAAAATCCAAGTCAGTTATCCTAGTTTTTTTCTTTTGTTTTACACTTCATCCTGACACAGTTTTAATCTCAATTTGGCTAAATGGTGAACAGGGAAACATAGAATATAGTGCTAGCAGTTGACTCTCTATTTGTCCCTTCTAAAACAACTCCTACCAGCCATATTGTTTTTTCTCTTGTACCCATCCCAATTTGTTTCATATTTTATGTCATAAACTAATACATAAATAAACTCCTACAGGCTGATGTCAATCTCAACCGTCTCAACACGCGTTTTGAAGGCCCCTATCATTGAATTAATATCTCTACATACCAGTTCCCTTCCTAGTTCCTTGTCCTTGCACATTTTCTGAGTCTTCAAGATTCCACAACTTCAAAGACTTTGTGTGTGCACCACACCACCATGGGATATGAAACCAGAAAACTCTCAGATGAGTATGAAGTCTCAGAAGTCCTAGGAAGAGGTGGATTTTCTGTTGTCAGAAAAGGCACCAAAAAATCAAGCAGTGAGAGCAAAACCCATGTAGCCATCAAAACCCTGAGAAGGGTAGGCACTGCCTCAAACTCCAACCCTTCTGGACCAAAGGGTGCACAGAAGATGATGGGGTTCCCCACATGGAGACAAGTCTCAGTCTCAGATGCCTTGCTCACCAATGAGATTCTTGTGATGAGGAGAATAGTGGAAAACGTTTCACCACACCCTAATGTGATTGACCTCTACGACGTGTATGAGGACTCAAATGGGGTGCACCTTGTGCTGGAGCTGTGTTCTGGTGGGGAACTGTTTGATCGAATTGTGGCACAAGATAGGTACTCAGAGACTGAAGCCGCGGGTGTGGTTCGCGAGATAGCTTCAGGGTTAGAGGCCATTCATAGAGCCAACATTGTCCACAGGGACTTGAAGCCTGAGAATTGCCTTTTCTTGGATGGGAGGAGGGACTCCCCTCTTAAGATCATGGACTTTGGGTTGAGTTCTGTTGAGGAATTTACCGACCCAGTTGTTGGTTTGTTTGGATCCATCGATTATGTCTCACCAGAGGCTCTTTCTCAAGGGAAGATAACTACCAAGAGTGACATGTGGTCTCTGGGGGTGATTCTATATATCTTGCTCTCTGGGTACGTTGACTTTTTTCTTTCACATGTTCAGATTGCGTCTGTCCCCATCTCACCCATGTGCAATTGCAGTAAATGTGGATGCCAAATAGGGAAAGTCATCAATCACTCCTAGACATGAAAATAAAATATGGTATCACCTTAAAATTGTAGGCAAAAAAGTTTTTCATAGAAATCTTATTACTCAATTTTGCACATTATGTTGATTAATTGTACTTTGCTCCACTGTACATCTTTTCTTCTAGGCACATCATTGGATGAAAGACCTTATTATATTTCTCTTACATAATGAAATTAACTCAACAAATCCCCTTTTTATTTTATTTTTTATTTTGCAGGTATCCACCTTTCATTGCTCAGTCTAATCGCCAGAAACAACAAATGATAATGAATGTAAGTGACATATATCGCACATTAACGAGTGATTCATCAGGCAGAGTAAAAATTAGCAATGTATCAAAATATGACTTTTACTCACATACATTATCCTTTTTCACTCTACTTCATTTGTTTTCTCATGGTAACTTACCTCTTTTTCCACAAAAGTAGAAAATATATAAAAATACATCATTTAAAAGCCACTATACCTTTGCATTCTGCCAGATTCAATGATCAGAGCAAAAGGTATAGTGTCTTGTGTTGCATTATTACTTGCAAGACTATCATTACTTTTTGAATCTTGGAAGAAACATTTTTTTAACCACTGTAATTGGAAGAAATATCTTTTAAAGTTAAATTCGGCATGTTGCATCTTCCCTCGAGCGATTATTCTATAATGCTCTTGCTTACCAAATCAAATACTTTCGAACAGGGGAATTTCAGTTTCTATGAGAAGACATGGAAGGGCATTACCCATTCAGCAAAGCAACTGATTTCTGATCTTCTGACTGTTGATCCTAGTAGGAGACCTAGTGCTCAAGATGTATTGTACACTCTTACCAACTTCATTAATATTATTAATTGAGGCATTTTTTTTTTCTTTTCTTGGTACATAGAATGAACCATATCTACTATGAAAGCAGTCTTGTGTTGTAAAGAATTAGTGAAAAAAAAAAAAAACCCATTATTTGTTTAGTATGTGTTTATATATTTTTTTGCTTAAATAGCTTATTGTTATGCATCTAAAAGAATGTTTGAGAAAAAAATAATAATAACTACTAATCAGTGTTAATATTTGTTCAATATTTTGCATCATATTAACTTCAAGCACAAAGTAAGTTTGGACATATTTTATTAAAATAGTTAAAGATAGCAATGACCCCCACACACTTTCATTCTGTTGTATGTCTTGGAACAGCTTCTGAGTCATCCATGGGTGGTAGGTGACAAAGCCAAAGATGATGCAATGGACCCTGAGATTGTCTCAAGATTGCAGAGCTTTAACGCAAGACGCAAACTGCGTGCAGCTGCAATTGCTAGTGTTTGGAGCACCACAATCTTCCTGAGAACCAAAAAGCTGAAATCCTTGGTGGGAACACACGACCTTACAGAAGAGGAAATCGAAAATCTCAGGATAAGTTTTAAGAAGATGTAAGTATTCATAAGTCAAGATCAAAATTCAGAACTGATCCACGTTTGGATTTAAGTTTAAAAACTATTTTTGTGAATTCCAATGCAAATTTGCAAATTCCAATGCACAAATGATGGAAAAAATTGTTGTTTTGAAAATAAAAGTATTTTTGAACTCTCAAACTGAAATCCAAATATGCATTAAGGTTATATTTGGTATTCAGTTAGGAGCCTCCAACTTCTATCCAAAAAGTAAAACTGGAAAAAACCTCTTGTTTAGGATATGTTTAGATGTTAGGTGGAAGAGCTCAAAAATACTTTTACTTTCAATTTAAATCAACAAATTCTTTCTTCTTCATTTTGTGTCTTGAAATTTGGGAATGTACATTGCAATTCTCAGAAGTACGTTCCCAACTTTTATCCAAACATAGCCTTAGCTTTCAGTTGGGTCCAATTGTAAACTGAGTTTTGTCTCAATTTTTCCTTAAAACTCAGTTTGAAATGGAAGAAAAGGGGGGACTGCTTCTGCAAACTCAATTTGCAAAACGAAGTTTATTCAAACTTAAAGTTTACAAACTTTAATCCAAACATGCACTAATTTGGCTCTTTAGTTTGATAAGGAACCAAATATTTATATACTACACTAGTCTTGAACAGTTTTGACTGATAAGAAAATGTTTTTGGCTGTTAACAGATGTGTGAGTGGAGACAATGCCACTCTATCTGAGTTTGAGGATGTGCTGAAAGCAATGAATATGCCATCACTGATCCCTCTAGCATCACGTATATTTGACTTGTTTGACAACAATCGAGATGGAACGGTTGACATGCGAGAGATACTATGTGGGTTTTCCAGCTTCAAAAACTCCAAAGGAGAAGATGCTCTACGTTTGTGCTTCCAGGTGTGGCTTTCTTCAAAGCTTATATTAGTCAACACAAACACAAACAAAAATGCACATACAAAGCAGAGTTTATTAACACATTGTTTGTTTAGGGTAATTTTAGAGAAAAAGAAATAGGTGAGAAAGAAGTGTGAGAGAGATTGGAGTTTTTTATTGTTTGGGAAGGGAGAGAAGTGGGAGAAGAGAGAAAAGTTTAATGAGGTCCACAACAAAAAAAATCTCTCCTCAAATGAAGAAATTTTGGTGGAAGAAGTGAAAAAAAAAATAATGAGACCTACTAAAAATTGAAATGACATATTTATTTTTTATTTTAGATTATGTAAATATGTTTTTAGGAACAAATATGTCTTTACAATATATACTCACTTTTTTTTTTCTCCTACTTCTCTCAATTCAAACACCTTAAAAATCTATACATTCTTTACTCTTTCTCTCTTCTCTTTTACTTCTCTCTTCTCTCTCTTTACCCAAACAAAGCATAACAGTTACATCCATGAATATGAATTCATCAAGCAGGAAAAGAAAGACAAATGCTCAAACTAGAAAGTTTTTATTAGAATGTATTGTTAAAGCACTCTTGCTATGCTTTTCAACGTACCCCCGTTATTTTCAAACAAAACTTTCTATTTACTAGTTTTGTAACAAATGTCCTTTCCTTACCCAATGTCCTTAGATATTAGGGAATTAAAGTATAAATTTCATTAAAATGGGGTTGTTAAAGCATTTACTAGTAAGGGTTGAGTCTAATAGAAGGAATTAGTGTTTTATAGCTTGACAATCTAGGATTTGAGTCTTCACGGGAAAAAGTACCAATATGATAACCTATAACAGAGGATATTTATAGAAATCCAAAAAAAAAGAAAAAAAGAAGCATTATTAGCATGATTTTCAATATACCCTCCCATGTTTTTCAAAAAAAAAAAATTAATTCTTTGCTTAAAGTATTTGTTAGTAAAATATAAAACGAAATCCATATATAAAAAACGATTTGAAGTGCATTTGTGTGAACTCTTGAATTAAGTGCTTATTTAAGGAAAACTTATAAAGTTCATCATGAAACTTATTTAATTAAGTTGAAAAGAGTGTACAAAAGATCATATGTCACCTTTGTAAACTTAACCAAATCCATACTAAAATGTTTTTATAATAAGGCAAGTCCAATTAACCCTGCTAAATGTTCTTTCAATTTCCAAATGTCCCCTTGGTAGTTAATGGAGAGAGAAAAAGAAAAAGAAATTGTAATTGTGATTATATTACATGATTGTCACAATTTTCACCACCTTCTCAACCTACCACCAACTATGGAAAAAGACTCCAACATACACAAGATAAAGAAAAGAAACAACTGAAAAGCCCTTTACATAACACAAAGAAAAAGTGGTCAGCATGATGAGCCAAGTGCGTGCTTCCATTTAACTTCGATTATTATTCAAAATCATGTTAAAATACTAGTTAATGTGATTTTAGGTAATTATATTTGATATTTGGTTGAAGAATTGATTTTGAGTCGAAAATTAATTTTGAATTGAAACAACTTTTGGATCCAAAATTGATTCGGAATAGAAGCAATTTTAGGTAGTTTTTACATTAAATAAAAAAATACTAAGTTCTAATTCTAATTTATATTTAGAATAAAAACATCTATACATAAATCACTTCATTTCAAAATCAATTTTACAAACACAAACTCAAACACACTAATTTACGAATTTGCCTCTCTGGTTTCCTTGGCAAACAGATGTATGACACGGATCGATCCGGGTGCATCACCAAAGAAGAAGTAGCATCCATGCTTAGAGTAATGCCCCTTCTTTTTCTTTTACTTAGCCTTATCTCGTGACTTTCATCTTTTGACACAAACAAATTCACTGAACAACAGGCCTTGCCAGAAGACTGTCTCCCAGCTGATATCACTGAACCTGGCAAATTGGACGAGATATTTGACAGAATGGATGCCAACAGCGATGGAAAAGTTACCTTTGATGAATTCAAAGCTGCTATGCAGAGAGATAGCTCTCTCCAAGACGTAGTTCTCTCTTCTCTTCGCCCACAGTAGTTCTCCAAATTCCCATTAATTTTATGCTTGCTATTATGGTCTTTTAATATGGAATAGTACTATTTTTGTCCTTTTCTTCTTTCGGGGCATTCTTTTTTCTGACTTATTGATACTAAGAAAAATGATAGTAACATATATACTCTTTAGAACACTCTTTTTTTAATTGGGTAAAATTTCTTAAAAATTACAAAAAGTTGTGGGTCTTACATCTTATTTAATAATATTCTTTCATAATTTTATAATTTTTAATAAATTTTGATCAATAATAAAGTATATGTTAAAAGAACATGTTAAAGAATATATTGCTATCACTTCTCTTGACACTGTAGGAAAAAAGAGTGTTGGAGTACTATACGGTGAAATTGTACCAACTAATTTTTGCTTTGACAGTTAACTACGAACTTCTGCGTTCTCGTGTCATTCGTCAATCTCGCAGTCGAGATCCCAACGCCAACAAGATAACGAACGAAATATATTAACAAAAAAAATTTGAATTTCCATTACAATTTATTTAAAGAAAATTATTAAAAAACATTTATTCAAAAAAAATAGTCTTTAAAAATAAAAATGTGATATACATACAACAATATGTATAACAATTTTTCGTGTCTATCTCTTTTTGTCATTATGAGATGTAATAAATAATATACAAAAAAAACATAAATACAAAAAAATATTGTTGTACAAACTGTTGCATGAGTTGTTGTACAAATAATATTTTGTTTAAAAATAAGATCAGATTTAAAACTATATTACAAGTAAAGAATGTGTTAACACCTTATGTCACTTGTCGAAAATGATTATTCAAATTTATTGTACAAATTCATTACAACTTTAAAAATATTTATTAAATCTTTTAAAACAAAAAAAGGAAAAGTATAAATAAAAATATTTATAACAAACACTAAATTATGTAAAGTTAATTTTATTTTCATAGAAATTTTTGTTAAATGTAATGAGGAATCTAAAGTTGTCGTGTTGAAATAAATGTAGCTTTTGGGTAACCATGTTATAAGTACGAAGCATTTATCGACTTTGTCAGTGTCTAATCTCTGCCAGATAGTCTGGTTGACCACCTAATTTAGTGAGGTTCCTCTCCTAATTACGTTTTTTCCATTCACAAGATTCAAATATGAGACCTTACTTAAGAGATCCAAGTCTTATACCACTTAGACCAACAAAATGTTGGTAAATAAGTGTAGCTTGGTTGATTTTAATATAAAAGAAAATTACTTTTGAAAAGAAGGTTTTTGTTTGAGTGAATCACCAATCTAGAGGATTTTATAACATTCTACACTTTTTTTTCTTAATTTTCGTATTGCGGGAAATAATGTTTGAGTGAATCACCAATCTAGAGGGTTTTATAACATTCTACACTTTTTTTCTTAATTTTCGTATTGCGGGAAATAATGTGTGTGTGTGTGTGTGTTATTTCACTCAATGATTCTTGATATATATTAAATTTAAATTTTAACGATTCAATCATTGAATTAAAAGATTTTATTAAGTAGATCAAGTTTACAAATGTTTATAAAGTTTGAAAACTATTTGATACTTCATTAAATAAATTCAAACAAACGTATAATAAGTTATTTCATTCAATGATTCTTGATATATATTAAATTTTAACGATCCAATCATTGAATTAAAAGATTTTATTAAGTAGATCAAGTCTACAAATGTTTATAAAGTTTGAAAATTATTTGATATTTCATTAAATAAATTCAAACAAACGTATAATATACTTTTCTAAATTATAAATAAATGTCGACTATAAAATTAAATAGCTACAAATGTCTGATTTATCTAAAATTTAATGTGCATAATCATTGACATAATATCAAAATATTCAACAGTTGGATCATTAAAATTTAATATATATTAAAAGTTATTGAGTGAAGTATATATATATATATATATATATATATATATATATTGGATTTTCATTTCAAATAAATCAAAACGTGAAAGAATGTTTGGTTTTTTAAATTTTGAGAAAATTTCATAAACCTAAATAAATTTAACTTGGACACAAAGTAATTTCTTTTGTAATGCTATTATTATTAGAAAAAATTACTTTGTTAAGAAATAAATTGTTAATAGAGTGAGTGTAACATCCTTTCCTTCTACATGTATATTCCTGTAATAATAATAATAACTTATTTTTCCTTTTTGTGTCATTATTATTTTAATTTTGTTATTAATATATTTAATAATAATAAAAGAAATATAAACTTTACTTGATATCTGGAATGTTATAGACTTAAAATAGAGAATTTAGTCTATTTCAAAAATTTTCGATTTTTAGGAAATTGAATCTCATATTATTATGAGTTAACCACTTTCATTTTATATCAGATAATTTTAAATTATCATGTGTGGCTCTATCTTTTAAGTTAAAATTTATTTTATTTGTATCAGCAAATTTTAATTTATTCGATGTTAATTAATGATTTTAGTTTATTTTACTTTATTTTGGATATATATTATTTAATTTTATTCTATTTCAATTTACTAAACTTGGACCTAAGCCTTTTTTGGATGTGCATCTTCTAGCCCATTCCTTCACATTGGGCCCGTATTAATTGACACGTTTGGGTTGTGTTAACTCTTTGTTGCATGGCCCACGTATATTTCTGAGATTAGCTTAGCTTTGCGATTCTTGAACAACCTTTGTATATTATATAAGTGATAAGTGATTAGTGCGAGGGGGCAGCTATTCCCACACTTTTTTTTTTTGCTCTTTTCACCCCTTACTTTACAAAAATGTAGGCAATTACTATTTATGCTCACTCTTTTTTACTCTCTCTCTCTTCTTCTCACCCTCAATTTATCAATATAATGAAAACACGTTCGATACATAACGAAAACGTGATTCTATTGTGTATAACTATGAGATACACAATAGAAATGTGTTTCCATTGTATAACTTCGATACACAATGGAAACACATTTCTGTTGTATTAATTTTTTAAAAAATTAATTAAAATATTAATTACGATATAATTTACCTTTTTTAATATTAATTGTATTAATTATGATATAAATTATCATTTTTAATTGAAATCAAATTAATCATGATATAATTTAACCTTTTTAATAATAATCGAATTAATTATGATACAATTTTTTAATATAAATTCAATTAATTACGATAAGTTACCATTTTTAGTAGCAATCAAAATAATTATGATGTAAATTTTCCTTTTTTAATTGTAATCAAATTAATTATGATACAATTTTAAAAAATATACTACACAAGTTATTATTTTTAATAATAATCGAATTAATTATGATGTAATTTACCCTTTTTAATACTAATTATATTAATTGTGATATATTATCATTTTTAATTGAAATCAAATTAATTATGATATAATTTACCCTTTTTAATAGTAACCAAATTAATTATGATACAATTGAAAAAAAATATAATATACAAGTTACCATTTTTAATAATAATTGAATTAATTATCATGTAATTTTTAAAAATATATGATACAAGTTACCATTTTTAATAATAATCAAATTAATTCGATTACTATTAAAAATGGTATCTTGTATCATATTTTTTAAAATTGTATCATAATTAATTTGATTACTATTAAAAAGAAAAAATTGTATCATTATTAATTTGATTATTATTAAAAATGGTAACTTATATCGTATATTTTTTAAAATTATATCATAATTAATTTAATTACTATTAAAAAGAGTAAATTATACCATAATTAATTTGATTTAAATTAAAAAAGGCAACCTATATCATAATTAATACGATTAATATTAAAAAGAATAAATTATATCATAATTAATATTTTAATTAAATTTTTTCAAAAAAATTAACATAACAGATACCCATTTTTGTTGTATATTTTATATAATGAAAACGTATTTCCGTCATGAGCATTTTTAAGAAAAAAAAATAACAAATAATATATGATGTAAAAAAAAACTAAAAATTGGGTGAGAATAGCAAGCCCATAGTAGGAAGGATTTTTTTCTTTTATACCTTACCTTGATCCAGACCTACCAAATATTTTTGGACTTTGAGTCTCACCAGCCTAAACTGGAAACACATGGTAGCATTTATTCGCTTTGGGTGAATAGAATAGTCTGTTAGTTGTACCTCTCACCATCCATTTGCGGACCTGGATTCTCTGCTGCAAGTTTCACGCTGTTGTCCCTCATCGGAAGGTTGTAATTTTTTCTTTTTATATTTTATTAATTTTATAAAATTCAAAGATAAAACTAAATGTGGAGATTTAGCTTTTCTTCTCTCTCCGACTGCAGGGAATCCATTTCCTCCATTTGCATACCGATATCCGGGCTTAGCTCACTTTAGTGTCACCCACTGAAGTGGATCCAACGGTTAAGGAACAAAAATAAAATTGAGAAATGAACCCTTAGATTAACCCTTTGAATGGCTGAAAAGCTTCTTTTCTTTCTTTTTTTCTCTTACTTTACAAGAAAATAAGAGAGGAAAAAAAAATAGTGTAGGTCCCATCCTAAAATTCATTCTCTCTAATTTAGGAAGAAAATAATAATAAAGAGTGAAGATGATAAAAATACTATTATACCATTTATGATTACAATAAATACAAACAAAATTATTATTTTATACAAATTATTTTTATTTAAAAGAATAAAATAAATAATTTTAAAATGTATTAATATTTTTAAATTTATCTTGGGATTGTGTTAAAAATTTTGCCTTATAGTTTTTGATTGATTTGGGTGGAATAACAAATTGGTGGTTGTTAATATGTGAGAAAAGGTTTACGTTGGAGTGGGATGCTGCACCCTGTACTTCACGGCAGTGGGTTGGACCTAAGTGAGGAAGTTCTAGTGGACTCAATTATTTATTTTCCTCTCTATTTGACGATCCATTTTCCTCTAACTGCAACACACACATGCCTTGAGGAGGATCTCTCTAAGTCATGCTCAAAATTGTAAAACTTAAGCCCAGACAGAAATGGAACACATTATTGATTAAATAGTCTAGGTGTTAGTCAAGGGGCAATTTGGAAATGTGATGTCACATGTAACATCCTTTAATTTTAGAATATATATTTAGTTCTCTATTTATTTGTTAAGTGCTTAATGTGTGTTTGTGTGTGAGTAATTAGGCATGGTTAGAGATTCTAAGAACTTATTCAGCTTGGAATGACCAAATACTGTCTAATTATAATAACAACAATAATAAAAACTAACATTAAAAGGTTAGATAATTGACAGGAATGCTTAAATATATAATAAAAATATGTTTTAAGCCTAAAATAATATTAACAAGATGTCTATAAAGTAAAAATAATTTTTGGTAATTTTACTAATAAAATTGGAATTGCTTTAATTAATAAGTTGGAATAAAAGATGGCTATTTAAGAGATAAATCCCAAAATAGTTAAAAAATTTCAAAAAAATAATAATTTTTAGGCTTAGAAAAATGAATAAAATTTTATTATAAATTTTAAAAAAAATTCAAATTTTTTTATAATTTACCATATGGTAACTTATAAAAGCACAATTAGAAGCATTAAACAAGCTTCAAAAATTACGAAAAAATTACGGAAAATTCTTTAATGTGTCAGGACCTTACCTGAAAAAGGAAACTCAAATTGATATCTTTGTTACTATTATTTACTTATTTATAATTATAAATATTAAATAAGAATTCTTACTTTTTTTTTTCTGTGTCACACGTGTGTTCAATTAAATTTATCTTATTAAAAATAATTGTATTTTTTTAATATTTATAATTTATTATTATCATAATCTCTCATGAAAATAAGTTTTACATAGTTTAGATGTGTTATGTGAAATATAGTTTTAGGAAATTTTAATTCCTTTGGGAAGTGCCAAAAGATAACTTCTTGTAATAAATTTATAAAAAGAATATAAGGTTATTTGTAATAATTTGTTTTTTTATTTAAGATAATCATTTGTTGGGATTAAAATCACAAATAAAATACAAGTTGTTACATAATCTACCTAATATCTTTTTTTCATAAGTTGCTAATTTTCTTTTATTTATATATAAAAAAACTTCTCCATATATTAGCACAATTTCAATCATTTTATTGATTAATTTATTAAACATATAATTTTTTTTAAAGCATCCTCCTTATAAAATCTTTTTTAATTTTCACGCCCAAACTAATCTTAGCCAAACATGCTACAATTTTGTTCATTATCTAAATATGCATTGTTAAGTTTGATCCCTGAATTGGTTCTTATGTTAGGCATATAACTCGGTGCTCAGAAGGTTCCTCAGAAAGCTGTAAGATAGCCCAGAAGATAGAAGCTGTTGAGTACCATATCAAGGAGAGATTTGTTTGATGAATTTGTATCAGTTAAGCTTCTCAATCTATTGGAATATGCAAGAAAGTTTGATTACTTTAAATAAATCTTTTTGAACTCACTAATTCTATGTTTTAGATCTTTTCTATATAATTACGTTACTGCAAGTAGTATCATAAAATAGAAGGTCCCATTTTATGATTTATAAGAAATTTGTCATCTCAATTATGAGCATATTGCATCATGATTCATAAAAATATTTTTATATTTCACCTTTTTTTGTATTAAACAATGAACCAATTTATAAATTATTATTTATGTCTCTCTATTTCAGATATTTCTATAGCTCTTAGATTTATATTAATGATATTATTCCTTGAGTTGGGCACAACTTGTGCTAAATTTAAGTAATGTTATTATCAATGAACTATTTTGCTTGTCAAAAATATTTATCAATGATATTATTCTTGGAAGGATAGATTTGAAGCTAAAGGTCCATGTGATTTGCTTGTGATCAGAGTCTGAAAATGATAAACATGGTCAAACTAATAGTATTCCACGAAACGATTTTTCTTAATGAAAAGGTAAGGATATATATGTTCATAATTAGTTATTTAGAAGGTTCTTTTTTTTTTTGGCAAATATTGTAATTAATCACTTTTGTATTATAATTTTAGGGTGATAGATTCATGCTATCATCAAAGGCAATTACTTGGAATAGATTTAGAAAGTTATTGAAGAAGGATTAATTCATATTATAGAAATAAGCTTACTTTTATCCGTGTCACAAGAGTCACTAAAACAATCATGAAATTATTCTTATTAATTTATTTGACTTTGTGCCATTTGTTTATATATTAAATGCGCAGGAGGGTGATGGTGTCTTAATTGGCTATAACTCTATATATTCCTACATATGATAAATTTAGAATTCGCTACAAACACATTCATGAAATTGATACAGTTGAATTATTTCTTTAGTAATTTTAATCATTTTCTATTCAATTCCATTTACAGATTATATCATTATACATATTCATTTTATAGTTTAATATATACTTCAATATTTATTTGAAAATGAATTATAATATATAAAAAGAGAAATTATTATTTTCATAAAAATAAAAATCTTGTACAATGCACGGGTGTACGAACTAGTAGTTCTATAATGAAGCGAGTACAAGTCACAAAGATAAAACCTCAAGTTGAAAACTTGGTTTAAAAAATATCATTTTGCAAAGATAAAGCCAAAGATGATGAAATGGACTGTGAGATTGTCTCTAGGCTGCATAACTTCAATGCTAGATGCAAACACTCTAGCACCTGCATAACTCTCTAGCACCGGTAATAAAAATTATTTTAAAAAGAAAAGAAGGTATACTTATTGATTAAGGAGTTGTAATTATCAAAAGCCTAAGAATAATGACCCAAGCAAATAGCCCAATGCAAGTGATAACAAAAAAAAAGAGAAAAAAAAAAAGAATAGGTAAAAGTATGGGCCCACACTTCACAGCAGCTCACATGTATTGATCATAGCAAACAAACGTAATCAGAAGCTGGACAGAGCATGGTTCCAAAAGTAAAAGAAGCAAAACGTAAAATGATAAATTCCATGAACAAATATAGGCCTACTTTGTCCCATTGTTGCCAAACGGAAAAATGGCCACCAAATGATAAAATCCATGAACGTAAAACAAGCAAACAAAACCACATCAGAAGAAGAAAAGGCACATTAGGTATTGGATCAAACCACGGTTCTAAATTGCGGACCGCAGAACCTCTTGCGGCCGCAATATTGCGGTTGTAGAGCTACCCGCAATGGCAATAGGCTGCAATTGTGGTATGAATTAAAATCATAGGAATTGCTACAATGTATCCGCAATGGAGCCGCAACGAAACCGCAATAGGATTGTAACACCATTCTATTCCACTTTTTTGTCAAAAAATAAGCAAAGATTCAAACTTAAATCTTCTATTCCAATGGGTATGGTCATGTGGGATGCTTGGGGAGGGAGGCATTTGATGTTGGCTAGTTAGGGTGCTGGTAGGTTGCATGATGCATTCAAGGCAAGGGGAAAGGGTGAGGTGGTACGAGTAGGCCAGTAAGGGGAAAGGTGAGGTGGTGGATGCAAGGGAAAAGGTGAGGTGCAAATATATAATTGCACACCACAACGACCTCAATCTGCATCGCAACAACCGCAATGCCTGCAATGGCAACCGTGACCGCAACCGCAATTTAGATCCATGGATCAAACACGAGTAAGCAAAACGAGACAACATACAAAATAAAATGTGAAACTCGAGAATATGAAATCAAAGTGAATTAGAGCAAAGGCAAAAAACACAGCTTAGAACAAGCAAACTAAACAATATAAAAACATGGATATTGAGAGGACAACAAACAGAGATCAAGCTTATCATGCACCAATCTGGTTTTGCAATGCTACTCTAGACTGGTTCCATGGCACCACAGGGTTTTTATGGTGCGGTGATCTAGTGTCGAAAGGCTTTCGGTGGCTTGGAAACACTGGTGGTGTGGATGGAGGCTCATGGTGGCTCAAAGATGAATGCCATTGATTATTTTTTGTGTTGTGGTTCAGAGAGGGAGCTTGTGATGAATGTGTGAGCCGTTGAGTGAATGAAAGAATAATAAAAAAAGTATCAGTGTGTGTTGTGTAGTATTTATAGAGAAAGAAAAAAATGTGAGTGAAAATAGTATAGGAGGTGAGGTTCAAGTCTATTATTGAATTGTTGGTTAAAAGGGAGAGTGATGCCAATGACGTGAGTATTATATATATATATATATATATATATATATTGTTTTTTAACAAAAATGGCTTCTCTTCTCCGCAATGCTATTCCTAATGGGAATGGTCGCGACTTCAAGCTCCTCCTTAGAATGGGGTGCTTCTCCTTTCTTACGTCAAGACCACGCAAGTAGGGGTACCTACAAAGACACTCTGATGCTCAAGTCAGGGGAGGCCTTGGATCATGCATGGTTTTTAGGTTACGAGTGAGAATTAGGGTTAGAAAGTGTACACCTGTACCCCTTATATTATCAGATGTTTCTTACCAATATTGTGGGATATTCTCACCTTTATCTCTGAGATTCGTTGATCAATTTCCTCTTTTACGCCACTTTCTCACTTACCTGATTTAAGTTGGTCCGAGTGTACTCGGCAGCCTTCCTTGGTCTATTCGGCTCGGCAGCCGATCTACTAGATCCGGACGATGCATATATATATATATATATATATATATATGTGTGTGTGTGTGTGTGTGTGTGTGTGTGTGTGTGTAGAGAGAGAGAGAGGGCAAAGTGTGTGGGTGATAAAAACGTGATTAATTGTATGGGTGAGTGAGTGAATATGTGATGAGGTTAATGTGTGTATGAGGGAGAGGATCAAAAGATTTATTAATTTGTGTACACAAAAGTGAGGTGCAGTGGTTTGTTACGGTGTTAAAAAACAAACACGTGATAAGGTGAGGTGCGTGCATTCTGTTATATTAAGAGAAGGAGAGGAAAACGTGACTAAAAATAAAATGTGTAGATAGTTTTAATGTATGATGATGCACGTGCTCTTGGTGAGTGAATGGCTATGTGAAAAAGAATAAAGTGTGTGGTAAAAACATGAGGGTATTTCTGTGAGTGAGAAAGAGAGAATTCGTTGGGTGGAGTTAGAGCTGTCAAAGTAAGCCAACTCGGCTCACCCGGGTTGGCTCACCACGGGTTGGCTCACGGGTTGGTGCAAAATGAGCCAACCCATCCCGGCTCACTTTTTTGGTGAGCCAAAAAATTTTCAACCCGGCTCAACCCACCACAGGTTGGTGGGTTATACGGTTGGCTCACCTAAAATAAAAAAAATAAAAAAATAGAATACATAATTAAAAAATTATCAAAAAAAATACAAAAATTAAATTAAAGTGATAAAAATTTTGATGCGATTAATGAAAACCAAAATATCAATAAGTTTATTATATTGTGTCTCACAATTTATATATATTAATGATTTGAAAAGTCATATTCACATTCTAATTCTATATTTATATATAAAAAGATAAGTTTGTATACTACTCATTTATTATGATTGGAATAGAATTACATGATTGGGTTTATATGTTATTTTAATTACTTACAAAGTTAGTATAGTAAACTATATTAAAAAAAAAAAAAAACTTCAACCCGCGAGCCAACTTGGCTCACCACGGGTTCAACCCAAGTGAGCCGCGAGCCAAATGAGCCGGGTTCAATTTGGCCCACCATTTAGGTGAGCCAAATTTTACCAACCCAACCCGGCTCGAACCTGTGGTGAGCCAGGTTAGCTCGCGGGCCATAACCTATTTTGACAACTCTAGGTGAAGTGATGATCATGGGAGGTGCTGTGCACATGCATGAGTGAGAGAGAATGTGACGTCACTTTCTATTATGCATGTCTGAATGCTAAAGATGTGAGTGTGTGATGTGAGTTGTTGAGGGGTGACAGAAAACGTGAGTTGTGTGCTTTTCAAAAATTTTTTCAAACATTTTTTTTTAAATGTTGCCACAACTTTGCTTCTAGAAATTTTTTATTCCTATATTTTCTTCTCTTTTTTTTTTCTTTTCTGCCCTCTCTTTTTCTTTTTGTAAATACGTTTATTTTATTTTTTTTAACCCTATTTTCTTTGTCTGTAACTTCATTATTTTATTTTTTAATTTTCTCATTTTTATTTTTTAATTTTTAATTATCCGAATGAAATTGAGTGTTCACATATACATCTAAATACAATCCCTTGTTCTAAGAAATTTTTAATTCTCAGGGTACAAAATTGATATTTCGGCTTCATGCAATGTTTCTATGCATCAAATGGCAATAAACAATAAACAGAAATATAAGCATTTTTTGAATATAAATATTAATAATATTATTTCTTAAAATTGAGAGTCTTACACTTTATATATTAGTATGGTAATACTAAGCACCATAATGTAGTACTATATGAGCACCCACAGTTACATGGACTACTTATGGTATATTTAACAAACAACAAACAATTAAAGTCTTAATTATCTCACTTGTTAAAATTAGCTACACAGATCATACGACATAATTCAGCTCAGCAAAGACCAAATCTTTAAAGATATTATTCACCATGAAAATCTTTCTTAACAACTTCCTTCAATGTCTTTCTTAATCTTCCTCCCCCTTTTCATTAACTAAAAACTATGCAATCATACTCTTCCCACTACTAGTGCTTCTAGTGACCTTCTTTGTATGTGTCTAAATTACATTAATCAATTTTTTGTCATTTTTTTCCTAAATCGGTGTTATGAGTATGGTTTAGACCAAGAGAGAAGAAAGAATTAAAGAAAATGTACAGAACCAAAAATAGAAATGTATAAAATGAGGAAAGTAATTTTATAAGAGTATAATAGAGCTTATAAAGCTAATCAGGGTAACTTTTTAACTAATGTAACTAACCTTTAACTAATTTGTGCATCTCCAATAGCCCCCACAAGCTAGAAGGTGAAGTACAAATGCATATCAAATCAAAAGAGAAATACAATGAAAAGACAGAAAAATGCCAGAAATACATCGGCTAAAAGTTATACAAACAATGACTAGAATCATAAAGGGACAATAAGCAAAATCTTAACCATTAAGTAGAAATCACAACTCAAGGGCTTAACCACTTAATAGAACCAAACATTTTTAACCACCTAAAAGACAAAAACAAAACAATGATAAATTCTTAACCACCATAAAGGCAGAAGCAACCAAAGCTTAATCATCAAGAGTATAAGCGAAAATGAGGCTTAATCACTCAAGATAGAAGCAAAACAAGATTTCGATGTTTAACTATTCATGGTAGAAGCTCACAACAATGCTTAACCACTATAGACAGAAGCTTTCATCAAAGAAAACTCCAATGAACCACAACAACTCAAGTTTGTCTTCAAAGAGGATTCACAAACATCTTGTGAGCATAATTCCAACCCAAAAAACCAAACAATTTAAAGGACAGCTATAACAGGGTCCATCACTCTAAGCCAAACAAGGCTTCACCAATGATGAGAAATCCACCAAAAGCCAAAAATTGCCTTCACCAAATTTGAAATTAGAGAGCTAATAAGCTTCATTAGAAGCTCAAAAGACCTATCAATTTTTCTTGGTCTAGCAACGAACAGAAGCACCATTTCAATAACTTGATGCTGATTCCATGAAGAATTGCCACAAGATAAAGAATTGCCACAAGACAACCAACCAATTTTTGCTTCAACTTTAACATGATGTATGAGATCTCCTTTATTTGGTGCTATTATTGGAGTTAAGGACTGGGTAAAAAATAATAGATTGAAGAAGGAATCCTGATATAAAACCTCTAATGCTTGAAAAATTGTCTACATAAGGTATGTTCTGTCAAAAGGCTTTGTCGAAGAACTCCCATTTCATCTAACTTGGACTAGGAAGGACTTAATAAGGGAATCTCGAGGAGAGTCTAAAACAAAAAACCTTTTGAGAGCTTAAAGAATCCAATCAGCAAGAGAATAGGTCCAATAATCGTTTACAAGCATGGTGGCTATGAAAACCCCAATTTGGATTATTACGAACACCAACACAACCCACGTGTTGCCTTGTCGTCATCTTCTTGATTTCATCAACGAAATCCTTTGATCAAGTGAAGAAGAGTTTCATGTCAATGAATTTGGAACTTTTTGCCATCGCTAAAATTCAAGATTTTATCTCCAGAGAAAAGAGTTAAAATAGGAAGAAAATGAAATAATGATCAGAAAGACAAGCTCTCCCACGGCAATAGAAAAAAAAATTGTTCATGGAGGATGCCACGGTTGTGATACCATATGAGTAATCAGGTTGAGCCCAAGAGAGAAGAAAGAATTAGAGAAAATGTACAGAACTGAAAATAAAAATGTATTGAAATGAGAAAAGTAATTTTATCCTACATATAAATGAAAACAACTATCTTGAACGAGAATGTTTTTAGCTACTATTCTTCAATAAGAATATTTTAGCTATCATTCTTTAATGAAAGCATTTTTAGGTATTTTTTAACATCTTATCTCTTTCAACCTATCATTGTCAATATTTTTAGTTTTTAAATAATTTCAATATGTTTTTAAAAGATATTATCAATAATAAAAATTAACATTGTATAAAATAATTATTTTTAAATTTAAATATACTCATGTTCACAAATATTTCTTTATTACAACAATTAATTATATCTAATTTATATTGTATTTTTTAATTTAAGTTATTATATTTTTTTTCTGTATAATATACAAGTTAAAATACTAGTTTACAATATTACAATAGAGCTTATAAAGCTAATTAGAGTACTAACTTCCTAACTAATGTAACTAACCTTAACTAATTTTTGTATCTCTAATAGGTGTCATACTCATACCAATATCTCCTCATATACAATTAACTCCCCATATGGTATCATAGTTGGTCTTAAGCTGAGTAAAGGAGGAGGGTTATTTTAAGCATCCGACAATCCATATAAAACTCATTGATAAACCTAACAAGGATCACTTATAGTAAATTTATGGTTACTACAAGAAAAACACTAACATTAAAGTAATCTTGTAAATTTACGTTAAATGTCATTGACAAAAGTCAATGCTAACTAATGAAAACTAATGTTAAATGTGACTTTAATGTTAGTTTGCATCGGCATCATGACCGATTCTAAATTTGTCTATGCTAATTTTTAGCATCAACTTCTTGGTGGTTGACGCTGTGTAGTGTCTGTTTGGACAATGCTAAAGTGTAAGTTGTGACAAATTAAAGAAGGTTAA